>JAIUZE010049878.1:40839-51620 GCA_022085475.1 Heliosperma pusillum
CATGGCCCTGCTCGATGAAGATTTTGTTTATCAGTTTAATTACTCTCTAGTCGGGGAACCACTCTTGATACTGATCACTTGTAAACTACGACCTTTGTGAATACGGACTTTGCAAATTGGTTTACATTGAGTGGGAGAAATTTATTATGGATATGAGAATCGGTTATCGCACATACACTTGTACGGACAAGTGGGAGATTGTTGGAGCTAGTGTCCTCCAGTTAGTGCAATAACATAAATAAATCTCTGTAGGTTCACAGGGTATACTTTGTATCATAATCAGTTGATTAACGTTTATCAATAACGGTTGGCTTGCTAGATAAGTTTGACGTTATTGTCATACAGATGGCGGTGATCAACTGGTCCCTAAAAGTCACACCTAAAGGATGTGTTTGAGAGATGTGATTATTTGAGAAAATAATCATATTGATGCCCTATTATATGACTAAAAGGTTAGTCAGTGTATTTGACTAAAAGGTTAGTCAATGTGATGATGAGACGATTATTTAATAACGATTAAATAATATGAGCTGAGACGAATTAACAGTAATTCGTAATTAAATATAAACTGTTGTATTTAATTAGCATATATATAATGTAAGCTTGTGCGAATTAAAAGGTTAATTCGTAAATGAATATAAAATGTTATATTGAATTAGCAAATTATAATTATACGGATAATTATAATTAACGTATATATTATACGATACATTAATAATACACATTATATATTAAAGCGAATTTAACCGGGAAACAGTCCAGATTAAATCTGGAATTTTCGGTCCATGGGTAGTTGTTTTGAGGAGACAAATCTCCTCATTAAAACCCTAGGGGAGCCATGAGGAGTAGACAAGGAAGCAGGAGAAAATTCTAAACCTAATTCTATTCTCACTGGTGCCTCCATCACACACAAAACACAAAAACTAAAAGTTATCAGTAACTTTTGATTCTCTTTCTAGCAAAGGAAAAGGGCATATCTCATACAATCTTGGGTGAGACGATTAGGAGGATATCTGCTTTGATATCTGTTCTTAGGCCGAATTTTGCTAGGACCAAAGGTTTAATTCGTTTTCTCTATATTTTATATCGTTTTCATATTTATGACTCGCAATTCATATTCTATAATTTTGTTATAATCCTAAATTTATAGGGGAAGTAAACTGTTATTTCCCACAAAAAATAGGGTACATTTGCGGTGTTACAAAAATGCAAACCCGGAAACTAGAATTCCAATTACAAGTAGAACAATTACAATTGAAGGAAACTTGGAACTAAACTAGACTAGAGAAAACTAGATCTAAAACTAAAACTACAAAATGGAGAAAGAAAGAAAAAACTAAACTAAAGACGCTAAAAATGTAAAATGGAAGCTAGGGTTTTCTAATTCTAATCTAGGGTTGTGTAATGTAAAAAGAAAAGTAGGGTTTCTAATTGTGTGTAGAGAAGTGTGTTGAGATGTGGTGGCTGAGGCACTCTTATATAGCAGTAGGTTTCGTGGGGAAGGGGCTGTACATTAAACATATAGGACAAAATAAAGGAAGTCGCAGCAAAAGCTCGGATCAGCAAACATACCCGATCGGGTACACTACTTAACCGATCGGGTATGTAGTAATCTGGATGCCTTGACTTTCGTTTCCTCTCCCTTGGCCTATGAATTGACTTTCATTATCCCCCTTGACCTTTTGAGTCGGGTTTGTTGACAGGGTTTGATGTAAAATGATGATTTCTTCGCCTAACTGATCGATCTTCTGACAACTGCGAAATCGTCTTTGCTTCTTCTTTCTTTTGAATCAGTGAACCTTCTTGAAATGCCTTTGACTTGGTCAAGCTTGCTTCTTCAAATTGTCGGGTTCTAGGCAAATGCTCGGGAATATAGAAAAAGGGCATAGAATTGTCACTTTCCCTTCAAAACAGGTTAGAACATAGGAATTCGCCTAGAAGACGATATTAGCTCATAAAATGGCTTAACAAAGCACAAATGACATACAAAATCGAGCTAAATTGGGGGTTAAAATCATGCAAATATTCACTTATCAAACTCTCCCAAGCTAAACCCTTGCTTGTTCTCAAGCAAGCATACAATAACAAACATGACAAGGACAAGGGCGACGAGCAACAATCAATCCAACCAAATGCAAATCCCATCAAGTAGCTTATAGAGCACAATGAAACACATCACGAAACAACGTGGGCATAGGGAAAATGCAAAACATGGTTGACATTTACATAACGGCGCAGCATAAGGAACATCAAATAGACTTTTCGGCTCTTGCATGATCTTTTGACAATGGACTCTCACGGTGCACTCAACACTCAAATTTTTATATAAATCAAGGAAATATTATTTTATATTTGAATGGCACTCTCCTATCTACGACTCATGAGATTGCGCCCGCAATCTAATATGGTAAACATTCCAAAACTACAAGTCAAAACAATCATGAAAAGCATAGAAAGAAGCCAAAAGCAAGAAGAAGGCTATGGGAGATGGGTAACAAAGTGGACAAATGAATTATGGTAATGTGGAGCTAAGGTCAAGCTACTAACATACCAATTATGCAAGGATGCTCAATCAAAACTCGGAACCATTCCTAAGAAATAAAACTAAGCCAAAAATAGCAAATTGGCTTATACTCATGGCAACACAAGAGTGAATTTCCCAACTTTTTGAATTTCGGATCATGAAAATAACACTCACAACTTCTTCTTCTTTTCATAAACCATTTTTTTTTCTTTTCAATACATGCTTCTTTCTTTCTTTTCATTCTTTCATATTCAACATCATTTTTTTTCATTTCTTTTTCATTTCATTTTTTTTTCTCATTCTTTTTTTTTTCTTTGAACTCCTTTTTTTTCTTTTTCTTTTTCTTCGGCACGGCAATCAGTAATTCCGTCCAATCAAGATCACTTTGACATAACTTGAACAATATCCCAAATGAGCACCCAAACACAAACGGTATAGCTACTAACTTAACAAGGTAGGCAATATTTTTACATGTATCTAATGAAATGTGAAACAATGTGAAAAGGGGCTAAATTTAGGCAATGGATTCAAAGTGAATGGCTTCAAATGCTTTTTAAATCATGAATGTAATGCTCACTAGAAATGGAATGAAAACCATACTTGTGCGTTTTTGATGTGACGCAAATCATAAGGAGAAACTACACACACCTAATTGGGATCGGGTATAGATGTACCGATCACTGGAGGCTCTACCTTACCGTATATGTAGTTTGCCAAAGTCAAGATCAAGCCTAATAAGTCTAAAATCAATCCCTCACCCACTGTGTACAAGACATCCCCATGTATGCAAAATCCCGTCAAAAGCGTGAAACATTGGCTAAAAAGCTACAATAAGGGAAATGCATTGAGGAATGACATTATGCACAACACAATTGGGTGGACAAAACACACAACTTTTATTAAAAAAATTTAATTTTTTGATTTTTTTGGATTTTTCAAAATTTTCAAATTCAATAAACAACTAGACTAAATAAACAACGACACAAACTAAATCCCTCCCCCAAGCTAGAATAACACATTGTCCTCAATGTGCGAAACGGGTTTAAGCGCAGAAAACACAAAGAAGGACAACATAACCAACAAAGGAATGGGGGACGACTCAACAAAATGGTAAAGAAAGAAAAGAAAACATACAACCGTGCAGCAGCTCCCCCAAGCTAGCTTGAAAACGGGGGCAAAGTACAACCCAAGCACCAAAGTACCTGTGATGAACAAGCTACTACAATACTAGATAAAATTATTGTCTTATTGTCAAAGCTATTAGAACCAAATGAATTATTTAAAAATTAACATTATTAAATTGTCCAACAAAAATAATTTATTTCATAACAAAAATATAATAAAACACGGGTTGCCTCCCGCGAAGCTTTATTTAAATGTCTTGCTAGACTCTTTATTAATGAAAATCATTCTTTGTGCCTTAAAAAGCATGTCAATGCCCTTAGAAGTCGATCATATACCTGCGCATGAGCTATACAAAAACATATGTAAGCAATTGACAAGATATAGGCATGAAATATTGAAGGTAAGAATTGATATATCTTATCATTGTGCGCATGACAAACTTCATAGATGACCACTGAACTGCTCCACTCGTCAGTGAGAGATGGAGTGAAATGTTTAAGATCATGGAACAAACAATTAGTTCCAAAATATCATTAGTGGACTCTAATTGGGGGTAGGGTGAATCAAAGGAGTGAGAATCAAAAATGGGTGGTTGATCCCACTTAATTTCAAGGCTAGGTTCACAAAACCCAGTATCATTTTCAAATAAATCTGGAATATCCTTAGCGAAGGGATTTTCAAAGAAATCTGATGACTCGATCGACGACTCTCCATTGGAGTCACAAATGGGCTTAACAACATCCTTGTCTAAAGTCTCGACTACCATATGGTCAATATCAATAATGGGGGTCTCAAAATTGTCAAATGGAACGACACTAGAGTGACTTTCAATAGAAAAGGTTGGACCATCATCATCGTCATCTATTAATTCATATGATTGGGGAGAATTAGACTCACATAGGGGGCATGAAAAAGCATAGGAGAAATTAGACTCACATGGGGGGGCTGAAAAAGCATAAGGAAAATTGATTGGCTTACTTCTTTTAAACGCGGGTTCTTCCTTTTGCCCTTTGAGTATTTGAACTTGAGCCATGATTTCATTGAGTTGCTCTTGGATTCTCAACCGCCGGTGCGTTTCTTCCCAAGATTGGAATGCCATAAAGTTCAAGAAAATCCAAAGTTCCTCTCCTCTCTTCTGATAAAGACTTCCACCACTCAATTGCATAGCCAGGCTACGACACTCAATGAGCATTCCATGAAGCACGACATGTCTCATATAGGTCTCATCAAGGGTATACCCAAGAGAGATAATATGGTTATAATAGTTATAAAATCGGTCGAGGTATTCATGGAATGGCTCATTCTCGCATTGTGGAGGTTGGAAATAGATAGTCATTGAGAGAAAATAAAGCAATCCCTTTGAAAGAAAATATTCCTATTACCTGAAAAGAGTCACTATACTACAAGGAAAAGGTGAGAAAAATCTCAAGGAACAAGTGTTCCTCGAGACAAAAGAAAAGCAAAAAAAAAAGAAAAAGACAAGGTAAAACTCTACTAATCACAAATAAACAAAACCGTGCTCCCCGGCAGCGGCGCCAAAATTTAACAGGGTTGTCGCATACCCTAATCAAAGATAAATAACCCAAACTAGGCTAACGACAATTAATGTAATTAGGGAAGTAAGGGGTACGGTCGATCTCGGGGAGACGGAAGATACTTGTGAATAGTTATGGTTATAACTCTATCTTGTACGATTGGCAAATGTTTGTCACTAATTAATAAATGCTATAATAAAAATGATAACAATACAATAAAGAAAAGGATTTAGGGATCGGGGTTCACATGCTAATCAATTTAAAAGCAAAGTTGATTACGGGTTTAGAAAAATCATAGTTGTCCAAGTCTTTAAATGGTATATTCCTTTCGGATTCATACCAACTTTTTAACGGGTCCTAACGTCTTTTCAGCCTTGCTAGGTCATTAAACTATTCTTGCCAGTCCTTTAATTTTCATCTCGACTCTCGCCCTTGAGACGGAAATTGACAAGTAAAACAATTGATTAAGGCCTTCAATCAAAGTTTATCATGAGAATCAAACAAGAAATAGAGACAACTAAAACAATTCTACCCGGAATCAATTTATACTTATAAATTAATTAGACATGTTAACCCTTCCCCTAGAACAAGGATTACTTATGCATGATTAACAATGAAAGGGAAACTAAGATTATAAAACTAAGAATGGTAAACATGATAAAGGGAATACTAAAAGAAAATGAAACTATAATGTAAAAACAAGAATAAGGATTACCGGAAAGGATGAGCAAAGATTGAAATGGAATAGGAACTTGAATAGGAAAATGCAAACCCGGAAACTAGAATTCCAATTACAATTACAAGTAGAACAATTACAATTGAAGGAAACTTAGAACTAAACTAGACTAGAGAAAACTAGATCTAAAACTAAAACTACAAAATGGAGAAAGAAAGAAAAAACTAAACTAAAGAGGCTAAAAATGTAAAATGGCGGCTAGGGTTTTCTAATTCTAATCTAGGGTTGTGTAATGTAAAAAGAAAAGTAGGGTTTCTAATTGTGTGTAGAGAATTGTGTTGAGATGTGGTGGCTGAGGCACTCTTATATAGCAGTATGTTTCGTGGGGAAGGGGTTATACATTAAACATATAGGACAAAATAAAGGAAGTCGCAGCAAAAGCTCGGATCAGCAAACATACCCGATCGGGTAAACTACTTACCCGATCGGGTATGTAGTAATCTGGATGCTTTGACTTTCGTTTCATCTCCCTTGGCCTATGACTTGACTTTCATTATCCCCCTTGACCTTTTGAGTCGGGTTTGTTGATAGGGTTTGATGTAAAATGATGATTTCTTCGCCTAACTGATCGATCTTCTGACAACTGCGAAATCGTCTTTGCTTCTTCTTTCTTTTGAATCAGTGAACCTTCTTGAAATGCCTTTGACTTGGTCAAGCTTGCTTCTTCAAATCGTCGGGTTCTAGGCAAATGCTCGGGAATATAGAAAAAGGGCGTATAAACGTCACTTTCCCTACAAAACAGGTTAGAACATAGGAATTCGCCTAGAAGACGATATTAGCTCATAAAATGGCTTAACAAAGCACAAATGACATACAAAACCGAGCTAAATTGGGGGTTAAAATCATGCAAATATTCACTTATCAGTATCACTCTGAGCAAACCACAGACTCCTACCGTTACCGAAGAGATTGAACGCATGAAATTGATTCCTTATGCTTCCGCAGTTGGATCAATTATGTATGCTATGATGTGTACTCGCCCTGATGTTGCATATGCTTTGAGCATGACGAGTCGTTATCAAGCCAATCCAGGTGAGAGTCACTTGATAGCTGTCAAGAACGTCCTTAAGTACTTACGAAGGACTAAAGATTCGTTCTTGGTGTTTGGAGGATAAACTGAGTTGCGTGTAAAGGGTTACACGGACGCTAGTTTCCAAACTGATAGGGATGATTTAAAATCCCAATCCGGCTATGTCTTTATTTTGAATGGAGGAGTTGTTTGCTGGAAAAGCTTCAAGCAAAGCGTTACTTCGGATTCTACAACATAAACTGAGTACCTTGCAGCATCAGAGGCTGCTAAGGAAGCTGTGTGGATTCTACAATTCATGGAAGGTCTACGAGTAGTCCCCACCGCCGCAGATCCAATCACGATGTATTGTGATAACAGTGGGGCTATCTTTCAAGCAAAGGAACCCAAGTCTAGTAACATGTCTAGACATGTACTTAGGAAATACCATGTAATTAGAGATTACGTGGAGAGGAAGGAAATTGATGTATGTAAGGTTGGGACAGACGATAACATCGTTGATCCTATAACCAAGCCTCTTTCAAACGCTAAGCATGATGGTCATGTCGTCGAAGTGGGATTAAGACGAGTACCTGAATTCCTCTTGATTATATAATATGTAATAGTTGAATATTGTATCAATGTTTACATATATGATAACTGCATTCATTGTTCGAGTTTTATATGAGCTCTTTATCTTAGTTTGACTAAATATCATTGCTTTGTTTTATCGGAATTTGTTTTATGAAAAGTTGAACACAATTGAAGTGTACAAGATAAACCTAGTACTATTGTCCCTAGTCAGTCATACGAGGTGACGTCTCGTAGTGACTAGATTGTAAGTCGATCGATGGCCAGTTCAGCGCCATGGGGTTGTGGAGAAGACTGGTCATTTACATAGGCAGACTGTATGACACTCTGTCGAGCAGTGACCTTTATAGGATCCCTTATCAAATTATTGAAGCCTGCTCGTGGCAGGGATTTCTATATTATTCCTATGAGTCCATTCTTTAGACTGGAGACCATTTGCCTGAGTTGGTGTAGTTTCTGATTGACCTTTGTTTTTGTCCTAGGTCGTGCCGTGATAGGAGGCCGATGGGCATCTTTTGGGTCATGGTGATCTGCATTATACAGTGTAAGTTGGGTCAACAGGAATTTTCCACCCACGTTGGATAATAACATCTTCGGGCCACTCGAGGAGTAGTGACTGGAAATGCGTGGCCACGCTCGGAAGAGATCTCTTGTAGATTTTCCGGTCACACAGATACTCTCCCAGATCGAGAAACCACTCTTTTTATATTTTTCAATCGCAAGTGCGACCTGAAAGACACCTTGCGATGAGTGGGAGGATGTAACACAAAGAGACAAGAGAATCGGTAGCACACAACTTGTCGAGACAAGTGGGAGATATTGTTCGAGAAGGAGTTCTACGCAATAGTGTGGCTACATGCACAACTTGTATCGGACAAGTGAGAGATTGTTGGAGTAAGTGTCCTCCACAATAGTGCATTTATATAATAAATCTCATATTGGAATATTCGTAGGATGACTAGTATATTGATACTCCACGTCAGTTGATTAACGTAAATCAATAACGATCAGCTCACTAGAGTTAGACGTAATTGTCGTATTACGGCGGTGATCAACTGACCCTTTTCGGTCACACCTAAAGGATGAGACCCAAACGGTAACTAATTATTTACGATACAGTTTAATTAGTCCTTTGCATATATATTTGATATATGTTTGGTTACGAGAGTTATTTATTTGAAATTGAGTTAGGAACTCATTCAGGTTAAGTTTATTAGTCAATTATACGATAACTGACTGAATAAATTTTATGTCTTATTTTAATACGATTAAATAAGATTTAATTTAGTAATTAATCGTTAATTCACTAAATTAGTTGAGGTTGTGCATATATTTTGAGTTAGAGGTAATTAGCTAATTATATTTACAAGGAGTTGTAAAATAAATTAACTATGTGACTACGCTCGCGAATGCGGAAATATAAAACATACAAGCATGTGAATTATATAGCGGAAATATGAAGCTTTTAAAAACTTTTATACATGCAAGAAGAAGTATACGAGGAGTGTCAAATATTACAAACTAATGTATGAAATACAACAAAGAGACGAAGTCTCTCAAAATATTATAAATGTCAAAGTGTTTAGCAAACTAGCTAAAATCGTCTAGAGGTGTTTCAATCCAGGGACAACGCCCGCTAGCTCACACCCGAACCCAAAATATCAAGCAAAAAGTCATCCATGCAAGCAGCCTGTTCATCCATGAAAAACATGAACGCCACAATCAGTGGGGAGTAACTCCGGGTTCTCCCAGCCATATCACATTAAACGTACATAAAAGGAAATACAAAATAGAAGCATGCATATATAGATATACATGTGAAATATGATAAGAGTAAATAGGCAATTCAATATATAAGGATAAGAGCATATGAAATACAAATCCGAATCCATCATGTTATACAAAGACTCGGGGAAGACACTCTTAGGCAACCGAATACGCTCACTAGGGCTTGCATCTCACCGTTAGCGGTATAAGTTTGATAAGATTGAGACTCGACAAACAAACCATGCCAAGTCATGCAATGATCATGAATAATCAATCATGTAATCAAGCATCCAAAAACAACGACACAAAGACGACATCTCTCACGGTAAATGAAACGCACTAGCACCGTGTACATGGCAAGTATGATTAACAGACATCCACGAGAAAAGTATTTCCCTGAACGCATACACGATGACATTTCGTATATGTAGACTACTTTCCTCCTGGTAGCACGACGATATAAATATCCGGTCCTAGTCTAAACCTGGCTAGACTCTCGGAATAAACCATTTTCCGATTCGACATGCGATGACATTTCGCATCCAAGCCTTGGTCAATCAATGACGCCGAGTACCCCAAATTCGGTCGATAATTCACGAAAGAGGCGGAAAAGAGCTCGAGCCACATAACAAGCGGTACGCTACATGCCAATAACACCACCTCGCAAGTACACAACATTTGACGGCCGGGTCGATCAACGCATAGCATTCGCCTCTCAACAACGTCGTCGTATGCCCACTAACACATGCATTTAAACAGTAGGATATATCCCCTTTCCGACATTCCAGCCTTACGAACGTGGAGGTAGCCAAGGGAATGAGAGTACAAAGCACATAACAAAATAGTGCTCAAACCGTAACATTTGTAAAAACCGACTCAAAGTGGGACATACCAAAAACCGTTACAAAACATGTGATACAAGCGAATGAAATATCATATACTCAAAACATTAATATTATAAGTCACTACGTAAAATTATACGATAAACGAATCATGCGAACTATTATAAATTACGAGTTTTAGAAATTATAAGAAAAATATACAGCCGTGTTGCCGGCGGGTCAGAGGACCGGCGGCCGGTACCCCGCCTCGCGCATCATGCATAATACAAAAATCACATAGGAAAGAGCAGTGTGGTCCAGGCCGGTCAGGGGGCCGGCGGCCGGGCACCCGGCCAGGAGCACCAATACACAAAAATCACAAGTCTCCTACAGATGTGTTCCCAGCCGGTGGGCAGACCTGCGGCCGGTCACCCGGCTGGGAACTCCAGTCCACTGTGAGCCTTCTACACTTGATCAATCCTTTTCAATTCTGATAATTTACTTCTAACAACTATCAACAATCAATAATCATCATCAATAATCATCAACTAACAACAATCATTATCAATAACACAATTCCTAAGCTTTCTAATCGTATTCTAAATACGAATTCTAATATAGAAATCATGTAAAACACGTAAATGATATCGAGTAACCCTTCACCGTTACCTTTATG
>JAIUZE010049880.1:0-13930 GCA_022085475.1 Heliosperma pusillum
GAAGGTTTTATGATGATTTTGCTCAAGAACGACGAAGAACAAATGAAGAACGACGAAGAAAGATTAAAGAAAGTATTAATTAGATCTTAAGTTGATTTATTGTAAAATGAAAAGGTAGTTAGTGAGTAATGGTGGAGTGGGCCGTGTACATATAGAAGAATTATGGAGTCGGGTTTTGAAATTGTTGTTATGGGATTGACTCGGGTTTTATAATTATATTAAGGTAATTAATTAAATATCATTAGATTAAATGATAGTTTAATAAAATATCTAGATATTAATTAGATATTATGTTATTGTAATCAAAAAGAAAGAAAAATATCTAGTCCTATTAGAGGAGGAAGAGCCGTGTGACATGAGAAGAAACCGGGTCTGATTTTAATCGATTTGCGTAATGTAAACTGACGGATCGATAAAGTTACAAATATCTTAGATATTCGTATTAGTTTAATCGAAAGAATTCAAATATCTAATGTGAGTGGAAAAAGATGACATGGGGCGTGTGACTCATGCCAAAGTCGGGTTTCGGGTTTGTTTCGGGATTTAAGTTGACTCGGGAATAGTTAAATGACGCGCGGGTTTAAACCGTAAAACCTTCTCTTAAATTCCGAATAAATTCAAAATAATTATATTAAATTATCATAAATTCAAATAAATCTTAATAAAAATAAATTAAATTTATTATTTTTCAAATATAATTTCGGTCTTTCAAATTACGGGGTGAGTCGGAAAAGTCAACGAAAGTCAAAGTTGACTTAAAAACGGGATTCTCATGGAATCTCACAGAAATTCCAAATACGAACTCGGAAATTCCAAATTCGACTGGAAACAATAAATTCCAATTTAAAACTTAAATATGCTGAAAAGTATCCGAAAAATATTTTCACTAGAAAAATAGGGTACTTTTCGGGTTGTTACAGTCCCAATCATATTAAAATATGTCGATGAAGCCATAATTCCTTAAGAATGTTTTGGACTTTTGGTATATATTTTGTGTATGGTAATGTTCGGTTCTATGTATTCTTCCCATTTGTTTTTTGCACAAGGAATAATGAAATCAATTTAGATCACACAAAGTACAAAACCCCACATGCAATTCCATATGGACCACAAAAAGCAATCCAAAAAGAGAAATAGAGAAGAAAACTTGAATAGACAAATAAGAAAATAGGGAAGAATAGATTGAATAGAAGGGAGTATAATATTTGAAAGATTTTTTTTGCAGATACGATTGATTGAAGTAATATATGCTTGGGGTATATTATCAAAAACCATATTAATATCTTTGGTAGTTAGCTTGTATTTTTATTATTGAATATTAATTTTGTATTGGGTGATTGATAATTTTATATTTTGTACTCCCTCCAATCCAATCCAAACTATCCACTTGGTGATAGACATTAAAACTATAATGTAATTGAATATAAAAAATCCTGAAAAAGATTACATGTACCCATCATTTCCATTATTAAAAAGTCTATAATTTTCTTAATTGATACCACTGCCTAATTTTCTTGAATGATAATTGAACGTGGGCCCAAATTTAAGGTGGCCCACTCTATTTCTCCAATGCTTTGAGCGGGAAAAAAAGATGAAATTGCTTAATCTTTTAGTTATAGGGGATTTATTGGTCATTAATTCCAAATACAAAACTGGTAACATTGTCGCACAAACCTGGTAACATGTTAAAATTTCTAGATTATGACAAAATACCTTGCAAAATGGGTAACATATTACCATTCTATGATTTCATATCCAAAAAATGGTCAATATCAACAATCCATGTCAATATTTTCATAACTTGTCATGTAAAAAATGGAAACATTGAATTTAATAACCAAATTAAATGGTACATATTCTATCATTTACCCTAAAAAAGTTGAACATAGGCGGCATTCCACGACAAGACTCAACATCTTCATATAAGAGCTTAAAGAATTTGACATTAATAGAAAAAATATAAATCCACCAATGATTTAAACAAGTTCCAACATACTTTCAAGAAATGTGCTAAAAAAATCGAAGAAACAATTCAAAAAAACGTAAACAAAATCGAACCATTACAACCAAAACTAACAAACCTTGCATATCTTAATCTGTTGTATGTGCTCTCTCCATCGCATGATAACAAATTTTGTTGCTACTTTTGTTAGTGATGAAATGAGGGTGAGAAGATGAGGATGAAGGGAGTGATTTTAGTGGTATTTTGCTTTGGAGATAAAAATATAATAATAGATAAATGTTGAATAGTGTCGGAAATTTTGAAAATGAAAATACTCCCTCCTATTCATTCATTTCTTCTCCTTTCATTTTTGAACAAGAATTAAGAAAATAGCTTTGGACCACAAAAAATACACTACCTCACACACAAATGAATTTGGAGCACACAAAACACACAACCCCACAACCAAAAAAGGAAAGAGGGAAGAAAACCCAACTTACCCAAAAAAAGGAAAGAGGGAAGAAAACCCAACTTACCCAAAAAGGAAATAGAGAAAAAATGACAGAATAGGAGGAAGTATAAAAAACAAGCTTGCCATTTGTGATGATGAAGATTTTGTTTCAAATTACATTGGGAGTGTAATATTATGGAATTTTTTATTCAGTAATGTCACAATGAATCTGTATCTAGTCACTTCTTTCTTAACCTATCCACAATGTGACAACCTACCCTATATTTGATATATGGGTCAGTTTGTAACCACAGTACACAATATGGTAGTTTACCGACCCGTCTTACCCTTAAGACGGATATCACAAGTCTTAAGGGAGACTAATTGGCTTGCAAATGCCAGGAGTTGATTATGATGAGACATATTCCCATATAGCTGATGCAACAACACTAATATATCTAACTAGTCTTGCAATATCAAAAGGGTTACATATGCGCCTTATGGATGTCTTGACTGCATATCTCTATGGGTCACTTGATACTGATATACATGAAAATCCCAGAGGGAGTATGAATGCCCAAAGATTACAACTATAAGTTACCTCAAGAGATGTTTTGTATCAAATTGCAAAAAAAACCTTATATAGATTAAAACAGTCAGGACGAATGTGGTATAATCGTCTGAAAGAATATCCTGTGAAAGAAGGTTACAAAAATGATCCAATTAGCCCATGTGTTTTAATTAGAAAACCAATTAATAGGTTCACAATCATTATAGTGTATATGTTGATGACTTAAATATCATTGGAACTCCAGCTGAGCTTGAAGTCACTGCAAAATATCTAATGAAAGAATTTGAGATTAAAGATCTTGGACAAACAAAGTTATGCCTTGGCTTACAAATCGAGCATCTTAAGGATAAAGTTCTTATTCACCAAGAAAACTATACTCTTAGCGTCCAATGGTAATTTGCACTCTTAGCGTGTAAAAGGATGAGTTCTAGTCACGAGAAGACCACGAAGATACCCTTGGACTAGAAGTACCATATCTCAGCGCAATAGGTGCATTAATGTATCTGGCAAACAATACTCGATCAGATATAACATTTTCAGTTAACTTATTAGCAAGGTTTAGTGCATCACCGGCTAAGAGACATTGGAATGGAGTTAAGCACATGTTAAGATAACTCCAAGGAACCCAAGATTTAGGATTATTTTATCCTAGAAAGAAAGACGCTACGTTAATTGGATACGTAGATGCTGGATACTTGTCAGACCCCCAAAAGGCAATATCTTAGACATGATATGTATTTACATATGGCGGTACACCCATATCCTGGAAGTCAACAAAACAAACTTTGACCGTAACATCATTAAACCATGCAGAATTAATTGTACTCTACAAAGCATCTGGAGAATGTGTATGGTTGAGATCCATGATACAATACATTTAAAAAGAATGTGGTATCAAGACAAGTGATCACCCGACACTAATGTATGAATATAATATTGTGTGTATCGCTCAAGTAAATGAAGGATACATCAAAGGAGATAGCACTAAGCATATAGCCTCGAAATTCTTCTTTACACATGATCTCCAAGAATAAAGGACAATTGACGTCCAACAAGTCTGATCAAGCGAGAACCCAGCACACTTTTTCACAAAGTCACTTCCATCCAAACAATTTCAAGAATATGTTGAATTTAGGGGGAGTATATATTATATGCACTACACTCCTTTTTCCTTAGTAAGATTTTATGCCATTGGGTTTTACTGACAAGGTTTTTAATGAGGTAGTACCCTTCATAGCAGAGGCGGATCTTGGTTATAGTCCGTTGGGGCCACACCCCTGATGGACTTCGGCCCGAGTTCATAAATTACATGGCTTCATGGCTTTGCATTCTAAATGACACTTTCTAGTTGGTTGCCCCCCAGATTTTTAATCGTTGCCCTTTTCTACAACTTACTGCAGTACTAGTTACGACATACTAGGTTTTTTTTTTATCATATCAACAAATTAATAAATCCCGGCCAACACTTTAGGTTTGAGAAGATGAGTTTATGTAGTAAAGAAATGTACACTTAGTTTTATTTAAGGGTGTACGATATATTATTCTTAGAAATATACGGAATATCAAGTAATAACAGTTTCTAAAATTATACTCCCTCCTACTACTCTATATATCAAAACTATTTAACCTTTGAATTTTCTTTTATAATCAGCGGCCTGTTTTGCTATTTCTCAATCCTTATACTCACTCTCATCAAGACCAAACATTGACTTTTTGGTGGTCAAACTTCAAAAACTTTGACCAAGAATATCGTTAAAATTATAAAACTTTAAATGACAAAACTTATACTTCGTTCATCCCGGTCAATTGTTGCCTTTCATTTTGGCACAAAGACCAAGAAAAGAGTGGAAGTCCATTTGTAGTTTCACTTAATGGATGACAAATAGACAATAATTCCATTTGGTAATCAAATTACTCATAGAAAACCTTCCTAATATATAAATGACAATAATTGATTGAGACACCCTAAAAAGAAATTGGACAACAATTTAAATGACCGGGACGGAGGGAGTATATATTTAGATTTTTTATGAAAAAGCTTCTCATAAAATTTGAACTTTGGTAGAAAAAAAGTCCGTATAATTGAAGAAAAAGATGGTCAAAGCACCGCCTCGAAAACCACCCAAAAAACAATGTCACCGTTGATTTGGATGGGAGGGAGTATATAATTGATGAGTTGTTGTTATATACTTACCTCGAAAACAAAGTATTTTTTTTTGGTAGTGCTGTAAACACAAAGTGAAGGTGAAAATCTGACCTCGAGAATTGACTCCACCGTCCTCCCCAAAGTCCATATTTACTACGGTAAGTAGGACAAATATCTTTACTAGATTAAATATATAGACGATAATTATATTATATAAATAGCGTATCCAGTAAATGAGAAAGGCACAACATTTAGAGTCTCAAATAAATGAGGGACATAAATGAGGTTTATACCCTTGTCATTTTCCATTGTATCTGACTATGAATAAATGACGACGTCCAAGCAGCATACACCACCGTCCCCTACTGTCTCTTCCTGTGCCCACACAAAGCAACGACCCCTCTCCTCCCCCAGATGGTAACAACCAACTCAACTTATTCAATTATCAGAAAGCCTCAATTTGATCGCACAACTTGATTCTTCATCTGAATCTACTGTCACCGTCCGCCCCTTCCCTGCCACCATCAACCCTACTAGACCTCACCGTCTTCATTCTTAATAGTATTCATTCATACGGAGTATTATTCTTTCAAACCCTATTTTCATTAATCATAATTAATCCTAATCTCTCTTTATTCATATCAATTCAGATGTTGATGTTGCAGAGAGCCATTCGACGCATTCATGTCCAAACAGATGCGCCTCGTCTTACCAACTGCTCTCTTCGGCCTCCTAACTTTGTAAGCAACCCCTATTTTCTCATTTTGCTACCAATCATCGGTTACTCTCTTGTAAGGGCATTGTACTCTACTTTGGATACGGATCCATAAAAACCACGAATCATTATGTTAAAACGAAATAAAGTGTACGCCATGTAAGAATTTCTGCTTCTATATAGGTTAACCTGTCTATAGCTATGTTTTAATCCAATATTTAGCCTTACCCTAAATCTACTTCAGACATAATTTCATTGTTTCATCCTTTTTTTGGTTTCTGTCCATCTCTTTGTTTTTTTCGTGTTAGTATTCTTCCTTATTTTTGGATGGAGATTATCACAAGATATCAAGTCATTTTTAGGTGGTTATCTAGACACATTGCGGCAAAATTTTTCCTTTAAATAGGTTGTAGCTCACAAAAAAAGTCCTCCAAAGGAAAGTTTTAAGCAAATTATCAAGAGAAAAGAACAAAGATAAGGTGTCTTATGATGCTCACCAGTCACCACTCACCACACCTAGAAGTTGACGGTTTTTTTCGGAATGTGGGGTCTGGTAGTGTTGAGACATAAATTTTCTTTTAAAGAGGTGAACTTATAAAGATTGGATCTAAAGATAGCAATATGCAAGTCGACTTATTTAAAAGGGAGTATAAGTGAATCTTCCCTTCCTCTTCCCCTTTCAGTCTAATTAAAGTGACTCATGCTCACAGTTTCTCTACTTGTGGTCATCGTTTTAATCCGCTTCGTAATTTAGTTGATGAACATCAACTCTTACTGCTGATGGGTTTTGTGTTGTTAGTACCTCCTTGTCTTTGATATTTTGTTGGGAATGATCTCTCTGAGGTTGTTAGTACCTTTTTTTCCCCTTGAAAACTAAGAAAGTTTCTAATGAGTGCGGATAGAGATAGTAAGATCTGTGTTTCATTTATCGATTGCTATGTAATTTTTCTTCGTAGTGAGGTGAAAGTTAGATATAATCACTTCTCATGTTCTTAGTTTTTTACGGAAATCCACCCATTTATGACTTCTTTCAACAAAGGTATACTTTTTCCGGTTCCCTTGAAAGTATCAGAGTTGTTCCTTATTGCTTGAGGAAAGACTGGTGAGCGGTGACTCACTTTAGTGAGCTTATGATTACTACTACGAAATCTTGTAGTTGAGATATGAGGCCATTGGGAGTTTAGATACATTGATGCCTTGAGGTTACCAGAGATTGATCTAAAAATGACCTCCTTCATGACTGCTTGCAAGTTGTAAACAATAGGTGCATCTGTTTTGACGTTCTAGTGAATGCTTTAAGCTCATAAAGAGTGGCCAACCTCCGTGGCTTCAAAAAAAATGAAGTGGATGAATATTTAATCAAATTGGCCACATCCTGATCAAACTTGTGAGCTAAGAGATTGATGGACAGTCTGATTGTGAGACATTTGGTTTGTTGGTGTCATTTGTAGAAGTGACCATCGGAGGTAATTATGATAAGGGCACTTAGGTGTCTTTGAGGGTGCTAGATGGTGCTAGATGCCTAGATGTATGTTAAGAGAAGGGTTTGGGGGTGCACAAAGCTGTCAGACGCTTCTTAAAGTGCCTTTATTAAATCGGGACCTTGATACAACATAGAAAGCCTCCATATTTGTGTGATATCCAGGGAATGTAAGAGTTCATAGATCTCAGTTAGCAATTGAGTTTTGTGTGTAGATCCATCAGAATATCATTATGTTTCTTAGCCATAAATCACCAAGGTAAACACTTAAATTTTATAAATTTTGATTCATTATTTGAAACTTTGCGTCGTTCATGCCACCTGATAAAAGTGTTCTGTTTGTGATCGGTTCTCTTTGTTGTGGCATTTTTTAGCCGATATCCCATTTGTTTTGACCATCTAACATTCTCATATTCTGATTTTCTGTTGTTTTGGAAGGCTCTCTACACAAGTGTTGCTTGGTTGCCATTTTAGGGCTTCCTTGGGATGGGTAAATTATTACTATGGCAATAGAGAATTAGAGATAACAAGAACAAACTGGTGAAAAGTGGTGGTGGTTACCCCCGCTCTTTCCACCCTCCACTTACCACTAATCTCCTCCTTCACTTCAGTAATAGTTACCTCTTTCCAAAGCTTGCCCTTAAAAGTAGTCAGTTGCCTGATGGGTTTATGAACAAAGTTGTAGAAAGTGGAACGTCGGAGAAACTTCCTTTTCCTCCAAAAAAGTGGAAGTTTCTTACCTAGGAGTGTTGAGGTAAGTGACACTTTTGTGGGAAGCTCTACATCCCTTGTCTGGCCATACAAAATATTTAAAACTAATTATTGAAAAAAATCATACGAGTGTTGAACGTTTGTGTTGCAAGGGGCATACTTGGTCAATCTCCTTACATGGATACACCTTAGATTTAGTGATTAATATACTGAGAGTTTACAAGTCCTATCTTCTATGATATTTCTTTCATATGCAAGTCTGCAATCAACCGTTCTATGGACTACTTTTGGGCTTTGGGCTGCTTTCATGATATCCTTTGATATGGAATGATGCTAACTCCGAAATATTATTAAGAGCCAGTCTTATGAGAGAGTGTTGAGACGAGCTATTGTGTATAATCTTATTTAGCTCTAACCTCACCTTGTCAAGAAACCTCATCAGATGGCAGTATTATGTTGCTAAGATTCTAAATAGTACCTTACGTACCCTGTCCGACACTCAACACTCGGACATGGGTAGGACACTCACACACTTCACTTTAGACAAAAAAACAGGACTTTTTTTCCCATTAAATAGCCAAATCCGACACTTGGACACGCGCATGTGCCTGGTACTTCTAACCGAGCCCGAGTAACATAGGCTATCTGTATTTTCAGCCTAGGTTAATATTTGGTTTGCTTATCATGGATTCTGCTTCAAATGCTTAGTTCTAGCCTTCAGTGTTGTTAAAATCGTGATCCGGTATGATCCTACGATCCAAAAAGTGGAAAACGATTTGAATCATGGTAGGATCGTTTTGGAGGTAGGATCACTATATGATCGTTCATGATCGAATAGGATCGGACAAAATCGTACAAGATCGAGTAGGATCGGTGGTAGGATCGTAAAAGGCTTATTTGTGTTATAATTTTGTGAGGTTGTTGTTCTTTTGTACTTAAAGCTGTAAATCAAAAGTATATGTAACATAACGATATGATTATTAAGACTTTCACGTCATTAAGTAGACTTTTAGTATTATAAATCACAAATAATACCAATTCCTTTTGCATACCTTTATTTATCCAAGCTATTTGTAGGATCTTATGATCCTCGATTCGATCCAGCGATCCGATCCTACCAGCCCGTCTTCGATCCAAAGTAGGGTATTAGGAGTAGGACGTGTATATGTAGTAGCAGGACAAAGAAAGTTTGCAACCTCAGTTGCCTTAATTAGTGAGAGTAAGGCAATCTGCTCAGCTTTCTTATGAATGCCTTATACTTATGACTTATGAGTGTGATCAGGTCCTCAGGCTTACAATTTAGCGGATTTGTTGCTTGCTTGCTTCTATCATGCGGAGAAACTAGTACTTGCACTTTATCTCGCCGGTTTGTTTCCTAAATTATTTACCTTTTTTGAATGAATAGTAAGATAATTGCCTTTCAAGTTTCAATTGATATTGATCATGTGAAAGATGAGTTGAGTTTATGCTTTTGATTAATCATCGGTCTACCCTGATAGGCATAAATGGAGCCAAATATTTATCACTCTTTGGTTCTGGATAAGCAAAATGGATCGCTGAAGTGGCTGCACTGATATCTTTTGTAAAGTCAAAGTCCTTCAATTTAGTTTTAGACGCAATTTATTTGGAAACAAGCTCTTTGTGTTGCTAACTTAAGGGGTAAGACGTAAGACCACGTACATCCGAATGAGGGAGAAACTAGTACTTGCACTTTGTCTCGCCATTTTGTTTCCTAAATTATTTACCTTTTTTGAATGAATAGTAAGAGAATTGGCTTTCAAGTTTCAATTAGTATTGATCATGTGAAAGATGAGTTGAATTTATGGTTTTTCATTAATCATCGGTCTACCCTGATAGGCAAAAATGAAGCCAAAGATTTATCACTCTTTGGTTCTGGATAAGCAAAATGGATCGCTGAAGTGGCTGCACTGATTTCTCTTGTAAAGTCGCAGTCCTTCAATGTAGTTTTAGACGCAATTTCAGCTTGGGTTATTTGTAACAAACTCTTTGTGTTGCTAGCTTGGGGGGTAAGACGTAAGACCGCGTACATTCGACCCCCCCCCCCCCCCCCCCCCCCCCCCCCCCTCTTTTTTCCTTTGCCCGCAAATTTGCGGAAGCCATTGAGGCACTGCGGTAATGTTGTTGTTACTGTATTGGTCCACCCTAAGAGGCTGTGATGCATCTGAAACAGATCTTAGGTCTTTCGACCGTGTTAGTACCTTCTGCTCCAGATTACACAGTATTTAGTATCTGAAATAGATCTTACGTCCTACAACGATTTTTTATTACCTATAGCCATGACTCGTGATTTATGAGTGGCACCTTGAATTGATTAAAGATGTAAATATGTATCATTCCAGGTGGACATTGAGTTTGCTGATGGAAAGGCATTTAGTCTCTCAGCTGAATATCTGAGAGTATACAGCCCTGCTGCAGACAGCAAGATTCGATCCGTAGGAGGTGAGAAGGTATATCTATGAGATAAGTTTTATGATTCAGTTTCAGCTGTTAAGACATCTCACGAATGATAGTGGAGACTGGAGAGTAGCCCATGAACTATACGAGTTCTATTATATTTTCATGGTGAGTTAATGTAGATTCTTTATCATGCCAATCACGAAGTACTTGGTAAGATGTGGCAAATTAGGATGAAACAGTAGTGTTTCATGTATTTGCCCTTCATTGAAGTCTTGAAGTGTCATGCTACGTCTAATTGTCGAACGCGTGACACGCTGCCAAGTACAATGTTAATGTAACTTGAGCTTTGAGGGAAGCCAACATCATCGGAGTTCTCATGTGATTTTTTGTAGGTAATATTTGGGCGGCGTCATGTGGGGATCATGTCGGCAGAGCCTGTAGGAAACTATGGGGTCAGGTACTTAACATACCCCTTTTTTTGTCCTTAGCTTATGCACCATATATGTAAGCTACAACAACATACCCGTTTATGTCCTTAACTAATGCACCATATGTAAGCTACAGTTGATGCCCAATATGTGCATTTTGCATGATCTTTTGAGTATGGCTTATAGGTTGCTCTTCGATGATTTGCATAAGACGGGGATATACACATGGGCTTATTTCTATCATCTTGGAAGCAACAAATTTACACTTATGCGAAATTATATCAGTACGCTCAAGAGACATGGCCTTAACAGAGATCCCAAAAGGAAATGATCACCATTTATCACCACTTTTTGTGTTTCTTTTCTTTTCTTTTCTTGAATTAAGGTCTTGATGCCTGTGGAAAGTTCAAAGTGTGTAAAATGGACATAAACAGAAAATAGGAACGGGAGTATCGTGTAGATGTTATTTACTGATTTATAGAATCCTCCTTAGTGGTACTCAACTATGTAGCGTGGACATTGTGACATCACTCTAGTCCTTGCTCTGAGCCTGTCCTCTATTTCGCTCCGTAGGCGCTGGTGTCATTACTTCTTGGGTTAGTGACCTGTGCTCCTTGTCAACAGCAACTTACTAAGCCGACGGATCACTTTATGGTCACAACTACAGGAAATGTTATAACTCTCTTGTAAACAACACATCCGAAATTTATGATATTAATAGGTTTAATCTGATACACTTTTGGCCAAGTATTTTTGTTGTCATCTCTTCCTTACGCACAAATTGTTAGTGAGTTGAAAAGAATTTGGAGACTAAAGCTTAATGGGCTAATGAAGACAGACTGTCCTGCTTCATACCTTGCGCAATTTATAGTTGTTGGCGTGTTCATCTTGGCGTTTTATGTTTAGCGGCGATTTGAATATGGTGTGTATTGGTCGCAAGCTTAAGACAGGTTAAGCCCTTAACAAAGAGCCAGTGAGGAGCAAGTGAGAGGCAAATAGAGTCCCCACTTGCTCTTTGTGAGGGAGACTTGATCCGTCTTAAGCTTGCGACGGATCACCCCGTCACAAATGAGATTTTTTGTGTGTTACTAGTTACTACCAAGCGATTTAATGGGAAATAATGATTTTAAAGGAAAAAATCATAAGAAAAATTGACTATTGCTTGGACTTTGGCCTCCAAAATCGAGCTTGAATCTTCATCGACATCAGACGCTAGCGCACCTCTTTTGCTGAGTATCTTTTTTTTGTTTCATTAAGAGTAAATTAATAATTACACCCTTTTATAAACCACTTTTCTAAAATAACTCGCTTTTGAAAATTTTTAATAATTTACTCCCATAAAATTTTCTCAGGTCAAAAATTGCATCCAAAATGACCATTCCGTCTCCATTTCCGTCATAATTTGAATTTTCAGTTTTGAAGTCTATTTTTTTGACGAAAATGCCCTTCCTCTACCTTAAATACCATTGTTGTCTTCTATTTCTCATCATTTCCCCATATCTTCACCTTGCTTATAAATTTTCATCCTCATCATTCCCCCCAATTAAGGTATGTTCTTCATCACTTTCAACTTTTATTTCTATTGTAATTTCCAGGAAAAAGAGTTTCAAATTAGGGTTCATAACTCTAGAAATTGGGGAAATTTGGGTTTTAAACAATCATATGAGAAGGTTTCAAACCCAGAAATTGAACTTAACAAGACAACACTAACAAAGGTTAGAAACCCAGAAACATGAATAAACAACACATCAATTAAGGTAATTAAACAAAATAACTCACTGTAAATAAGAGTAGGGGAAGAAACATACAAACAATAAGAGTATCAAACATACAAATTAACTCATTGTAAATAAGAGTAGGGGAAAAATCTTACAGTAAACAATATTGAACAATTCAATAGCTTTCATCTGCAATCAGAAATCAATTATTTGGGGGAAAATGCGAGTGAGAGAGAGACGGATGAAAATGAGAGAGAGAAAGAGAGGAAATGGGAACAAAAATACCTGAGTCTTGGGTTAGAAACAAATGAAGGGTATATCGGTCAGAAATTACCCATTTTCATCTTAAAGTCAATTTAGGTGCAATTTTGAACTGAGAATATTTTATGAGAGTAAATTATTAAAAAGTTTTCAAAAGGGAGTTATTTTAGAAAAGTGGTTTATAAAAGGGAGTAATTATTAATTTACTCTTTCATTAACGATTGGGATTTTACCTGCTAAAGGTAGTCGAAGAGTTTCCATGGTTTATTCCGAGCAAAAATCTACTCAAACTTCAAATTAAAATGATCGGACTTCATTATCTTTACCAAGGTTCAGTACTACTTTCCGAATTTCCATAATCCAATAAACTAAAATTCCTGATAACTCACGTCTTTCTTTGAATTATATCCAATCAATAGTTATCTTTGTTTCAAAATCCCCCTTACAAATAGGTCAAATAGATAACAATCTATTGGGATGGAGCTAGTATAAGACTAAAAAAACTTCAACTAATAAGACGTACTCCCATTGTCTCAATTATTTTTTTGCCATTGTTATTCTTTGTGATGAATATATTAATCAAAGACAAACAAATGATTGTGACGAATGAGGTAATTTCGTTGAGGTTTGAATGGAGGTAAGAGCATGACTCGCTCATATGTATCCCCATCACATAACACACAAAATCCCATAAAAGACGGATTATGTCCGTCTTCAGCGAGACGCACTGAACATAACAAATGTTAGAATTTGATAGAACATGCAAGGTTTCTACAACTTTTTGACTTGGATATTGGATTGATTGAAATTCACGAATTAAACTGCAATTAATTGGATAAAAGTAAGAATGTGGGACTCATATAAGCAACATTAGGTTGTAATTTGCCATTAGAGCGGTATGTAGCCAATAAGCCGAGTAGTTTAAAAAATCGACATGGCAAAACAAGCTACAACGTCATATAGCTAACCGTTGTCCGTTGGAGATGCTCTTATAATCTAAAACGGTTTTTGAGAAGAATAAAAAAGAAGTTTTAAGTGAAGTAAAGTGCAACTAATTCAGAAAACAAAAGGGAGATAGTAATTGGGTTT
>JAIUZE010049881.1:0-68919 GCA_022085475.1 Heliosperma pusillum
TTGGTGAGAAAGATACAACAACGGTTCTGTTAAACGACACCGTTGTTAAAGGTATGATTAGTTTTGTGGGAAAGATTATAACAACGCTTTAGTTTTTCAAACCCGTTGTGAATATAGTTAATTACAACGGAGTATACTAAAGAAGTCGTTGTGAAAAGTTTTAATAACAACAGGTATATCAGAATACACCGTTGTTAAAGGTATGATTAGTTTTGGTGGGAAATATGTAACAACGCTTTTAATGAATTTTAAAAAAAACCGTTGTTATTATTTTTATTATTGTTTTTGAAAAAATTGTAATTTGTTCCCCTGCCAGTGAAAATCCTTCATAAATCAGCAGCAGTAGCAGCACGCATAAACCATTTTCAGCAGCAGCAAAATGATATATATATATATATATAAATCAGCAGCATCAAAATGATATATACAACCAAAATGATCTCCTTCAGAGCAATTCATACTTACAATTTGCTCTAATAACTTCTACAAATTAAAGTTCCCTATCTGCTTCCAAAATAATCTAAGTTTCATTTATTCTTCCTTACATTAATGTTCAAGGACGTATTTGCCCCACAAGTCCATTACCTCGTCTATATGGTGCTTTTTGTACTCAGGGACATGTGGCGTGCTGATTGCATACTGCGGATAAAACAAATAAAAGACATCGATCAGTAGGGTAACAACAGTATAGGCATACATAGCAACATCGATCATATATAGCAGCAAAGATATCAGCTCTAATGAAAAAAAGTATTAATAGCTACATTAAACTACTAATTCTTTCTGGAATGATGATATATCTTCGCCTAATAATCTCCAACATGAAACGACAAACGTAGTATCCACATTGTATGTTATCCGGCTGTTTAGGGACCTATTATTACATAAAAAACGAAGAGACGAGAAGGCAATTACCAATTAGTTTAATGCGTAATTAAAAAAGACAGATGTATATGCGTAATTAGTTTAATGCACTTAATTATTAAGGTATTGTATTTGCGCACGTACCCCTGTTATCGTAGTAAAAGTAGGGCCATCATTAGAATCTTCCGTCGGTTGATCGTCGTTTGCTCTTTTTTTCTCAAAGGCCCTTTAGAAAAGGAAAGAGGCAGAAAGTCACATAAACTTACTTGATAATAATAATTGAAACTTAATATTATGTGCCAAATCAGTATTATAAACTTACTTAATAATCAACTTCTTAAAGGTCTCGAATGGTTGTTTATGCAAAGAGTCCAACCAAAAGACTTTCTTCTTGGTCGGATTGATCGCTGCTAGCACCCAATGTCTCCTAGATCGAGAGACACATCATTATTAACAAGCACAACATGCATCATAACCAAACATATAAAAATGCAATTGTATTTAGAATCGTAATATTATTTATATATTACCCGACTTCATTATAAGGGGCAAGAATGAGCTTTTTGTTTTTCGCCAATTCCGCAGCAATATAATCTATACGTTCTTCATACGAAATCATCCCGATATGCATAGATAAAAGATTTGGGCACAAGAATCCGTATAGATCAAGTGGATTCTTGGTCTTGGGGATCACAACCGATTTCAAGTAGCTACATGACGGTTTTAATTCCGATATTAAAAACACTATATCTTAGTCAGAATATTAGAATATTGCATGATTTAATTTATTAAGAAACTTACTTCATCCAAACATATAGGTGTTAGACATCAATCTCGTCAAGGCCAGCCCAAATGGCTAGAATTTCCCATGACAGAATTGCTTGACGTTCTACCCCTACAATATCATCCTCGAGCGGAATAATTATTAATTGCTCCCTTGCTATGCGATCACCAGCCTCCTTATAAAGGTCCATCATCGTCATTGTTCGTCCTTTTTCCATGTAAACATTCCCATCATATTTAGTACGGGATGGACTCCTGACCTCTTTCAGCTCGGGGAAATGATGCGGTTTTCCTTTTGTGCTACCTGTCACAACATCCTACATGTGGCTAAATAATTAAGTTGCTCTTTCAATGATGAGGCAATAGTAGAACTTAAAATATAAAGAGAGTTAATTAAATACCTCATCAAGTTGTTGTTTTGACGAGGTAGTAGAAAGATTGTCTATCGAATTAGACTTATCCATGTTTTTTGTTACCTACAAAACAAAAATATAACATATAAATTTCACTAATTATGTAGGTGATGAACTAAGACAAAAGGCTGGTTAAATTAGATGTATTTTTCTAACCCCGGCTACATTCTGTTGAGTTTATGGGTTTCACAACCCTTCATGGCTTGCTCTATCTCCACTTTTGTATGATTCGGCAAGAGTGGTACGCCATGAACCAAGATGGTTTCCGCTGATTTCTTGGGCATTATGTATATGAAACCCCGGACAACACGAACCACATCCTTGGATGAAGGGTCGGTGAGAAGAACTACCCGCTTTTTTGTGGCCTGAAGAATACACATTATTAACTAAATACCAAAATATAATAGATATCATAAATGATCTATATTGAGTATATAATGTAAAGTTAGTTACAAGTATAGAAGGCTGGTATAGAAGGTGATTTGTTACAAGCTCTCTATTCATGAAGGTGAATTGTTGCCACAACCTGACCAGTATAGAAGGCTGGTGGGTAGGCTATTATACTTGAATATGTCCAGACCAGATATTTCATATGCAGTACAGCATCTCAGCCAGTTTCTAAGTCAGCCTAGGGTACCTCATTTGAATGCTGGCCTACATGTCATAAAATATTTGAAGGGTACTACAAAATACAGGGTTGTTCTACAGTGCATAGTCTGATTTAGCAGTGACAGCATATACTGATTCTGATTGGGGCCAGTGTGCGTTTACTTGCAGATCACTAAGTGGGTACTGTATTTATCTAGGGAACTCTTTCGTATCTTGGAAAACAAAGAAACAACCAACAGTGAGCAAGAGCTCAGCAGAGTCTGAGTACAGGTCCATGTCTTATACTGCTTCAGAGATGGTATGGCTTGACAGTTTGTTGCTTGATATGAGGGTCTCCATACCTAAACCTATTCCCCTATTCTGTGACAATAAAGATGCTGAATATATTTCTCTCAACCCCGTGTTCCATGAGAGAACCAAACACTTGAGTATAGACTGCTACTTTGTGCGTGATAAGCAACAACAAGGGTTTTTGAAAACTCAGCATGTTTAATCTAAATGTCATATAGCAGATGTAATGACAAAGGCCTTGGGTACTGAACAACATCGCTTCTTTGCTAACAAGCTAGGCTTGATCTTCTCAACCAATCCAGCTTGAGGAGGGGATATTGAGTGTATAATGTAAAGTTAGTTACAAGTATGAGAGTTAGTTAGGAAAGTCAGTTATAGAGAGTTAGTTGGCTGATTAGTTATAGTTAGTTATGTGAAGACTATTATAAATAGCTTGATATCAGCCACTACTCAATGTAATTCATGTAACACAATTCATTAACAACTAATGTACTTTCTCTCTCTAGTATTCTTATGATCTAAACCTCTTCTTATATCATCTTCATACTAACTTCTTATAATCTACATACCTCATTATTGGCATCCGTCTTCTCAGCCGGCTCCTCAAGTTGCGTCCCCTTTTTAGAGTCATTTACCTTATAAAACTAATTAACCAATCAAAGGCATGGCTGCTGGAAAGAACAAATGCAGAGGTTCAAAATGGTTAAGTCATATTTACCTTATCGGCTTGAGGTATCAAAACCTCAGCAGCATTAGGTACCTCACCCGTCTCCTCAAGTTGCGTCCCCTTTTCAGACTCATTTACCTAATAAAATTAACCAATCAAAGGCATGGCTGCTGGAAAGAACAAATGCAGGAAAAAAAAAAGTCATATTTACCTTATCGGCTTGAGGTATTAAAACCTCAGCAGCACTAGGTACCTCACCCGTCTTCTCAGCCGTCTCCTCATGTATTGGCAAGGTAGTAGTGTCTGCCTCTTGACCAATCTGTTGCACTACCTCACCCTTTTTAATGACATCCTCCATCATCTTCAATTCTTCTTCGGAAGGCTTGCCTCCAGAATTCATTTTTAGTATCACGGAGGACAATAACTGAACCTGCACGCCCAACATGTAGAATCAACATTTTGTTAAAACAATAACATGTGAATTTTAAATGACAATATAAAATGGTACCATGTCAGCCTTCCCCTTATTTTTCTTATTCTTTTTCGGGCTAGTTGTCCCATAATATTTCGTGACTCCGACATGTAATAAGACGCCCCTCAATCGACCTGGATGCTCGGGTCGGCCGATCGCTCTAGCAAGAACGTCGTCACGACCACTCGGAGTAAATTTCCCTTCCGCAACCTCATTCAGAACATTCTCCAATAATATATTAAATAAACTTAATTTTATTTTTGTTACTAAAATAAATAGATAGTCAGACATACAAGAATTAAACAATAAAGTTATTAAAAACCCGTCTTAATAAAATAATACTTACTATGTTGGCCAAGACTTCCTGATCATATTCGTTACATGTTCGGGATCCTTTAGGCGTGTGCCCTTCTTTATAAGTTACGTGCCAATTCAAGTCGGTCACTCCCTTTGACAGCTACACATTAACTCAAAAATAATATATGTATACATGTATATCAATTCAAGTCCAAGTATGATTAAAAAAATCTAATATATAGATGCTACTTACGAGATTGTCTTCTATCAATCTGTAACCGCCTCGAGAACCATAATATACCCCCCGCTTCTGAGAAATGTTAGCACGATTTCTGGCGCTAACGGCCTTCAAATCATATAAAATCGTAAGTAGATGAGATAATTAGAAAATTATAGATACAAGTAGAGTTTTAGAAAAATGTAAACATATGACATGGATACTTAACCTGAAACTTTTCAGTAGCTCGTTTCGCCTTATAATTATCCCATTGTTGCTGAGTGATGTTGGGGTACTTTTTCGGTGGGCTCTTATGCATCTCCCTCGTCTCCTTGTCGACATACAAGTGTAATTTAACAAGGTCACACCTCCACTGCCTTAAGACTGCCGCTGCCTTATGTAATAGATACTTATCATGGCAGTCGGGAATATCGAAAGCTTCCTGCATCATCATCATATATACTAATAAGCGGCTGTCTAATATCATACCTTTATACGAACCTTTATACGGCTTCCTGCCTTATGTAATAGTAACTTCTGCAAAATAAAATGGTGTTTAGCTAAAGAAATTATATACGGGTCAAGAGTAACTTCTGCAATACAGGATTTATATTCCTGAAATCATCTAAATCAATAGGCGCAAACTGTTTGGTTTTAACTCCAATCCAAGTGGATAAATGACCAGCATTTGGACCAGTAGGAACACCTTTCACACTCCATTTTATAGGCAGCGGCTGTTTTGCCGCTATAGCTGCAAGGGCTGCATGGCACTTCGAAGCACCCCTCTCACCAGGCTTATCCCCCTTATCATTGTTTTCTACTCTTTTCCGTTTTTCACCCATGATAATCCTAAAACCCTAAGACCTTCAAAACAAATGAAATAGTAACGGAACAGAGTCATGCATGCAGCGATTCTAAAATCCTAAGACCTTAAAAGGAATGAAATAGTAACTGAACAAATAAAGAGTCGTGCAGAGATTCTAAAACTCTAAAAACTTAGAAAGGAATGAAACTAGATGATAAAGAGAACGATAAATAGAAAATGAAAACAAAAAGATGAACTTCAATCTTAAAACCCTAAAGACGAAACACAAAAATTACCTGATAATGAAAATGAAAACAGGATGATGATAAAGAGAACGAGCAGGATGATGATCAAGAGAACGAGGAGGATGATGATGATAATAAACAAAAAGATTTGTGTTGTAAACGATGATGATGATGATGATAATGTACGTGATTGTAAATTATTTGTGTGTTTAATTTACTCTATAGGGTTGTAAATTATTTTTTATTAATAGAAACTATTGACAACGGTTATACTAAAAACCACCGTTGTTATCGAGTAATGACAACGGTTAAAGGACACCCGTTTTTATATATTTTCACCAAAATGCGCCAAAAGGAAAAATCTAATAAACACTATGACAACGGTTTCTTTAGGATGACCTGTTGTTGAAAGTAATAACAACGGTGGTATTATAAAGAACCGTTTTTATAGATTATGTGTTTTTTTTAAAAATTTTAAGATACGCGCGCGGTATTAAAATTTGAGGCACGAAAATAAATTCATTAATTACGTTTAATTTATTTAACTTTGCTTTAAATTTAATTAATTTATTTAATTTTATAATATATATATAGGTATAGTACATCATAATTGTTATGTTATTTAAAGATTTGTATATTATAGGCGTAAGTTACGTTTAATTATTAGCTCGGATCGGGTTTGGGAATCAATTCCAATCGGGTTAGATTCGGCGGGTTTGTAATTAACTTTATCGGGTTATTAATTAGTTTGGGTCGGGGAGGGTCCTTTCGGCTTTCGTGTCTGTTTCGGAAATGTTTATAATTGGGCGGGTCGTCGATAATTTTCGGGTCAAGCGGATGTGGTTATATATATCGAGTCTAGTGATTCTCGAATCGGGTCATTTTCTTTTTAAGGTCCTGGTTATTATAATCACGCATCACTAACCTGAAACTGATCGGGTGGCCAGTTACGGATCGGGCAATCCACTATCTAGCTAGTAGCTACTTCAGGTCGATCACTTTTGGGTCGGGGGCACGTGTCATCAGGTGGTTTCGGATCAGGTGGTTTCGGAACATGATCATAATATTGATGATATATAATACTGATGACTTCCGGATCATTAACCTCGTACTTTGCATGCAATAACAGATTCATCAATGCATGCAAGTATTATATATACACGTCAATGTTTCCCAAATTAAATAATGGGGTCGATCGACTTCGTTCAAGTACGCTAAAAGGGACGGTTATTGATGCATATATATATGCTCAAAAGGATGCTCAAAAGGGACGGTTTTTTGCTTTTTACCACCTATAATATATTATTGGGTTCAAAAGTTTACAACTTACCACCTATTTAGTCTGATATTTATAATCAAATAACTAACCACATAAAATTGAAGAAACAGGCCCCTTACAATAATCCACAACTATTTTCCATTATCTTTACGGTTTTTGTTATTTATCGTCTCGCTTAATTACGTTTTATCAACAAATGGTTATTTTCATATATTGACGGCCATCAAAACTACCCCACATTTATCACTAATTATTACTTATCACCACACCCCACATTATTTATCACTTATTATACTTATTACGTTTTATCAACAAATAAATAGTTACTAGGCCATATTCCGATCGGGTTAGATTCGTAGGGTATGTAACTTTACCGGGTTAGTTTGGGTCAGGGAGCGAGCGAGGGCCGGGTCCTTTCGGCTTTCGTGTCTGTTTCGGGAATGTTAATTGTCGTCGATCATTTCCAGGCCAAGCGGATGAGGTTATATATCGAGTCGGGCCGTTTTTGCATCACTAATCTGAAACTGATCCGACCCAAAATTAATTAGCTAGTATCGGGTTATTTAATTTAATTCGATAGAAATCTTTACTTATTATCCGCGTGATTATTAAGTATCATTTTCAGGTCGGATCACTTTTAATTAATTAGATCAAACTAATGTAATACAAAGTATAATAATATATATTAATTATTAGTATACGTGCGTTACTTCAAAATAACCCTAAACCCTAAACCCTAAACCCTAAACCCTAAACCCTAAACCCTAAACCCTAAACCCTAAACCCTAAACCCTATACCCTTTTATATATAGTAGATTATCGCTATTGATCAAACATCAAAATATTGAACATCAACGGAATTAATCATCAATTTAAACACTTTAAACAACATTCTTTCTCATTGATTTCATTAGGAATAACCTAGATTTTATATTAAAGTACATTACATTCATCCGACATCAAATAAATAAAGATGTTAAATAATCCGGAACAATTCCGGTTAAGAGTAAAAAGCTTTTCTCACACTGCCACCAACAATCCGGAACAATATTGATGATACTGATGACTTCCGGATCATTAACCTCGTATTTTGCATAACAGATTCAATGCATACAAGTACACGTCTTGCATGTGGAGATAAGGTAGGACGTACAGCTCAACATATCTCTTGCGGCATCCAACCTGCGAGTATCAGGCCGACGTGGGTAGCCAGAGGACGATGATGAAGACGACGCTTGGTTGACAAGTCGGACTGCTTCAAGCCTCTTAATCCAATAATCCATTTGATGTTCAATGGATCCTTTAATCAATAGGTGATGATCACCGGGAACTACGGCAAGAGCCTCCTCCTCATCTGCAATCAATTTTGTAAGGGTCGTCTCATCGTTGGGAAGGTTAACTGCTGCCATTGATGATGTTAATTTTTGGAGTAATTAATTAGGGTTATGTAATATGTAAAGGAGGGGTTTTGAGGCTGTATTTATAGAGGGGTTATGCTGCCATTGATGATGTTCAATGAATGCTTTAATAAATGCTGGTTCTGCTGTTACAGTTGTTCTGCTGTTGTTTATTCACGGGTTTGGACTGCAATATCTTTTAATTAAAAATAATAATATTGAGAAATAACAACGGTTATTCGTTAAAAAACTCGTTGTTATTACTTTCCACAACGGTTTTGCTGACTAAAACCGTTGTGATAGAGTAATGACATCGGTGCATCATAACCGTTGTTATATATTTTCACCCTATTTGCGCCAGTATGAAAATCCGTTGTGATAGAGAAATAACAACAGTTATTCGTTAAAAAAACCGTTGTTATTACTTTCCACAACGAGCCTTTGTTTATAACCGTTGTGGACAGTCAGTAGTTACTGCATATAGCAGTAAGTGCATTGACTGCATAGGAAATGTAACTGCATATATACATTCACACATTTACTCAATCAATAACTGCATGTGAATGTATAGTCGTTTTGGGAAATGTAAATGCATGTGAATCAATGCATGTATGTGAACCAATGCATGCATGTGAATCAATAACTGCATGTGACTCAATAACTCCAATTAATAACTCTCTATAAATACAGCCTCAATACAAGGCTATCAACCACATACAAAATTTCCTAACTCCAATCAATAACATATTTGCTAAACCATACAAAATTTCCCAGCCTCAATACTAACATCAACCATACAAAATGTCTAAAACTTTTACTAAACCATATGCTTGCATCATGACACAAATGCCTACTCATATTGAGGGTGGCTATGTTGTGTGTAAAAGCTACAAGAAACTCCGTGATACGCTTATTCGAAATGACTACTTAATCAAGAAGATGTGGCCAAATTTTCATCGCAGGTACTTTACAGGGGAACTCGTTTTTGAGTTTGGGATGACGGATGCTCATCGTGCGTCCGCATTCAAACTGCCAAGAATGTTTGACAAGGCCGGACATGGGCGAAAAGATTGGATTGAGAGCACGGACCACCAGCCTGGGCCATATCTATGGGTGGCTTCCGAACATGATCGTCACTGTTTCCCAAATGAGGTCGACCTCGTTGAAGTGACCCATGTAGAGCAGTGGGAAGGGTTGGTTCTGGCCGAGACTGACCCGATTGATTCATATGCTCTAGCGGTGGCAGCTATCCAGGAGATTTACCCGGACTCAATTTAGTTTGTTGTTATTGTTGTTGTTTGGTTGTAGTTGTTTGGTTGTTTTGGCGCCATTTGTGTGTGGCGCCGTTTGATCTTATTATTTAATAATATTAATGTTGATACGTTAATTTGTTTTTTGACTTAAGATTAGAAGTAATTAAACTAATTTTAATAATGGTCATAAATTCAATAATACACTAATTCACAAATTTAATTCAAAGCTATTCAATCGATAAAGCAAAATTAGAATTGAACTAATTCACAAATTTAATAATAAACAACATTCAGGAAATCCACAATTCAATAATAAGAATTGAACAATCTAGCTAGAAAATCTTAATAAGAGATAGTTGATAAAAATAATACTTGATTAATAAGGGAGATGATGACAGAAAGACGATCAGGGAGTATGTCTTAGTGGTGCAGTATGATCGCTTTGTGATAGAGTTTTTGTGTTGTAGTACAGTCGTATTATTAGTGTTGTGTGTTTTCTTCATCTTTATTTACAATTATTGACAACGGTTATTATAAACAAACCATTGTGATAGAGTATTGACTACGGGTAAAGTCTTCTACCCGTTGTGATTAATAAAAACTATGAAAACGGTTTGTGATTAATAACTGTTGTTATAATCAATAACAACGGGTATATTTAGAACAACCGTTGTTGTTTCTTACCTTTATTTTTTTTAAATTATAAAAAGAGACAGCAATAGCATAAGCACTATACACTGCAATAATAATCAGCAGAAACCAAAACATGGAGACTGTATACTGAATGACCAAAAGCTAAATAACTTGGGAATCTTCAAAAATGACCAAAGCTAACAAAAGCTAAAGACAATACACTGAATGACTACACATCTTGAACTTGCTATAAATTCATAAAAGAATACTCACTGCAAATAAACCAAACCAAAACCATCAAATTCCTTATCTATTTTGGAAATGACTCAAAATGTTGCTCGTACATATCACTGTGTCCTAATGAATGCCCCAGGCCATATAGACGATGAAAAATATGTTGCCAAAAGCTTTACTCCTTTGAGGAATAAGCTTATTGAGCTGGGATACTCGGTCAGCAGAATTAAGGCACAATGGGCGCCTTAGGGATTCAAAGGGATACTACTCATTCAGTTTGGAACATCACTTGCAGATGCAGAATCAGCATTTAAGCTTGACAATATGTTTCAACTCAGAGGCCATGGTAAGAGCGACTGGGTTACTCCGAATAGATCAACAGTCGAACCATACCTCTGGGTAGCCACAGACGAGGACGCCGAGCTTCTGAAGAATACCGTGGACTATTTCCACGTGCCGTATCCGACCATCTTGAATGCTCAGCAGTCGGCCAATTCAGAAATCGTCGATGCCTACAACCAGGTTGTGGCTGTTTTCCAAGCAATGTACACCTAAAAATTCCAAGCAACATCACATTATTAACCACCTCAGGATCGGGGACGTTTCTTTCCCGACATAGTTTCTTCGTTAACCCAAATACCTTCACCATGATCATCACGCATATAGACGCTTTCAATGTTATCATGATCAGTGTCAACATTGTTGAAATAAGATACAGTGGAAGAGTGATTCATTCCCTCAAACACGACATCCTGATCATTATCCCCACCATTATCGGGTGCACCCCATCTACTCCTTATAGATAGTACAACAGACCACTTCTTATCCATAGGATCGGTGACATATAACACTTGTTTAGCTTGGGATGCCATTATAAAAGGATCATCCTTATTATTGCCAACCTTATCCAAATTGACCAACGTAAATCCCATTTTATCCTTTCGAACACAATTGTTGTTGTTATCAACCCAGTTACATCGAAACAGAGGTATTGTGAAATCAATGTAATCTAATACCAATATTTCTTGAATAACACCATAATAAAAGCATTTTCCCCAAATAGGTTTTTTATCTTTTGAAGTAGCAAAGTGCATTGCCTCAAATTCAGAACTCACACCACTATTTTGCATTGTGCTCAACTCATATTGTTCGCGGGTGTAAAAAGTATAACCATTAATAGCAAAACCGCTGAAAAAAGTGGCCCTGACATTTGGACCTAAACCAAGACGTAGTAACCTAGGAGAGATGTCATCAGCATACGAATTCTTATACTCCAAGACAATATTCCTAAACCACTCTCCGAACGTCTTCTTATGCTTGTTTGCAATCCACATCTCGCTCTTGTTTGGGTGATCGTATTTGAGCTCATCTTTGTGTTGTTGAATATAAGGTTGCACCTCATCTTTGTTGTTTAGCACATATGTATGTTCTAAATGTAACATGTCACGTGCCACAATTTTTTCCAACCCGGCCCCAAATATATTTTCCGGTCATCCAGTCACTATGACGATTCTTTGGAACGCCAATTAACTCCTCAGGGGAGAGATGAGCGTAACAATATGCAAGAGCTTCGTCTAATATAGCGCGTTCATCAATACAACCTTCTGGACGATACCGATTAGATGTATAGTCCTTGTACACTTTCATCAATCTTTCGAAAGGATACTGGTATCTCAAGTACACGGGCCCAAGGTACAAAATCCCCCTAACCAAGTGAGTGGTCAGGTGAATCATGATAGTGAAGAAAGAGGGTGGAAAATACATTTCAAAATAACAAAGAGAGGTGACAACGAGGTCCTACAATGAATCCGCATCATCGGGATCGATGACTTTATCGCATATGGACTGGAAGAAGAAACAGAATCTGGTAATAGCATATCGTACATTTTCATGTAAAATGGAACGAATAGCCACGGATAGTAATTGTTGCATCAAAGTGTGGCAATCATGTGACTTTAACCCGGTGAGTTTTAGATCTTGTATCGACTCAAGGCTTTTGATGTTGGACGAATAACCATGTGGCACTTTAATTCCATTCAAGCATGCACAAAACTCTTTTTTCTCATTCCGTGAAAGGGTATAAGCTGTTGGCGGTAAAAATGTACCATTACCTCTCTTCTGTGGTGCCAACTCTAGCCTAATACCCATCATTTGCATATCTTCCCTAGCTGCGGCGTTATCCTTTGTTTTACCGGGAATATTCAGGAGGGTATTGATAATATTATCACAGACATTTTTCTCAATGTGCATGAAATCGAGGCAATGTCTGACCTCCAGGTCAGGCCAATATGGAAGTTTATAAAAAAATATGGATCTTTTCTTATACCCACGAGTAGACAATTTAGAGTCGTTCTTCTTCCCATATTTTATCTTAATATGCTTTACTTTCTGATAAACTTCATGCCCACTCAAAATTCTAGGAGGTTGACGAAGTTCTTGACGTCCATTAAATGCTTTCTGTTGCTTGCGATAACAATGGTCAGGATCCAAGCCTCTCCTATTTCCCAAATACGCATACTTATGAGAACACTTCAAGTATTCAGACTCGATATCCTCCCCACACAATGGACATACCTCTTTCCCATGCACCATATGCCCAGAAAGGTCGCCATAAACCGGATAGTCGGTTATTGTACACAATAACATCGCTCTCAAATTGAAAGTTTCATTCCTATATGCATCAAATACTTCTATCCCACTATCCCACAAAATTCGCAAATCATCTAAAAGAGGTTTCAAATAGACATCTATATTATTTCCAGATTGTTTAGGGCCGGAAATTAACAACGACAACATCAAATACTTTCTTTTCATGCACACACATGGAGGTAAGTTATATATTGGCAACACTACTGGCCAAGTACTATGTTGGGTACTCATGTTTCCATGTGGGTTCATTCCATCAGTGGACAGCGCTAGACGTAAGTTTCTAGGTTCAATGCCGAACTCGGGATACTTAGCGTCGAACGATTTCCATTGCATACCATCTGCCGGGTGTCTTAGCTTCCCATCATTTATTCTTCCAGTTTCATGCCAAGTTAACATTTTTGAATCATTGCTATTCGCAAACATCCTTATGAATCTTGGTATCACTGGAAAATACCATAACACCTTAGCCGGGATCCCTTCCTTATCCTTATAACGCTACACAAAACAAACCGGACAAATGGTTAATTTTTGATATAATTTTCTATACAATAAGCAGTCATTTGGACATGCATGTATTTTCTCATATTTCATACTCACCCCTCTAATTAGTTTTTTAGCCTCATATGTCTTAACGGGAAGAACATTACCATCTGGAAGCATGTCGTTTATCAAGGCTAATAAACTAGTGAAACACGTGTCACTAACCCCATTTGCCCCCTTGATATTATACAACTTCACCACAGCCGACATCTTTGTGTACTTACAACCAGGGTACAGAGGCGCTTCAGACTCACACAACTTCTCATACATGTTGTCAAGGTCATCCAAATTAATGTTGTTATCTTCAAAAGCATTTGATTCATCATCTTTTTCTTCATTATCTGTAGACCCAACATTCAACTCGTCTGCTTCCAACTCAACATACTCGGCAAACTCGGGATCATCAGTTATCCTTTCGTATACCTCAAGATCATCTTCTTCAAAGTTATTCTCTTCCTCTAATGATTCCCCATGAAAAATCCAACGGGTATAGGATCGACTAAAACTATACTTTTCTAGGTGAATTTTAACGTCCGGAATAGCCATATACCTAATATTACCACATCTTTCACAAGGGCATGGAATACTAGAAGAACCATTCAAATTGTTCGCAACGACTTCATAAAATTCAGCTAAACCATCCTTATAGTTTGGGTCACTCATATTCGCAGCATTCATCCAAGTTCGAGTCATTTATCTACATTCGTAGTATATATAGTAAGCCAAGTAATTCAGAAAATCCAACTAATTAAAACTAATTCAATAATAAGCCAACTAATTCAGAAAATGCAATGTATAAGGCAACTAATTCACAAATAAACGAAATTCAGGAAATCAATAAAGCAAAATTATTAGAATACCTGATTAATAAGAAATAGCAGACGGAGATGATGACAAAGAGACGATCAGGGAGTATGTCTTAGTGTTTGTGGTTTTGTGTTGCAGTATAATCGCTTTGTGTTTGTGTTTTTGTGTTGCAGTACAGTATTATTAGTGTTGTGTGTTTTTTTCATCTTTATTAACAAATATTGACAACGGTTATTATTCATAGTAAACTGTTGTTATTAGTTTATTTATTTACAACGGTTAACAAAGTTCTAACCGTTGTTACAACTAACAACAACGTACAACAAAATCATATCCGTTGTTATTAATTTACGCCAAATTTTGCGCCAAATTAATAACACATTATAACAACGGGTTTGTTCGTGCCCGTTGTTATTACTTTTCCTTATTTTGCGCCAAATTAATAACAACGGATATAGATTAAACTGTTGTTATTAGTTTATTTATTTACAACGGTTATTTTAGTTCACCCCGTTGTTAAAAGTAATAACAACGTTCGAAAAATTAATACCGTTGTTATTAGGTTTAATAAAATTCCGCGGAAAAATAATTATCCATTCCACAACGGTTTTTCTTAATTTTCGTCAGTATGCGTTGTTGATGGGGCGTTGTTATTGCCTGAATTTGTAGTAGTGCTTGTTTTGTCAACATGTAAGCACTACAAAAAAGTAATTCATTAGCGACGGAATATTTGCGACGGACACGAATTCCGTAGCAAAAAAACATTTGCGACGGATCCTGCGACGGAAATAGAATCTTGCGACGGACTTGCGACGGATATTCCGTAGCAGAGTTTCTAGCCATGGCGCCTAGAAAAATAACATGGCGGGAACCTCTGCGACGGAAGTTCCGTCGCAATTTGTAACATTGCGACGGACTTTGCGACGGAAGTTCCGTCGCAAATTCAAATAATTGACTGAAATATCACAACTGGCAAAGCCAGGTGGCATTTCTTTCTGCGACGGAAATGCTATTCCTGCGACGGAAATTCCGTCGCAATTATTATTTAATAATAAATCTTGCGACGGAAATTCCGTCGCAAGATTTTTTGATATATCCAACAGCGAAGTCTTTCCCCGTATGTCACTTTACATTAATCAATTAAAATTCCGTCCGTCAACTCTACCCAAGACCCCACCGGCGCCACCCTAACCTAAGACCACCGGCGCCACCACAAACACCACCGGAACCACCACCTATACCACCGGAGCCTTCAATTGGTACGTCCCTCTTTCTATCTCTCTCCCTCTTCTTAATTTGATTTTTCAGATCTACCACCCCCTCCCCTTGCCTGCCGCCGCCACCCCCTCCCTGCTGCCGCCACATCCTCCCTGCCGCCGCCACCTCCCTCCCTGCCGCCGCCCCCACCCCCACCCCACTGCCACCCTCCCTCCTTTGAATTGTTGTAATTATTAATATAGATAATTATTATTACTCCCTCCGTCCCGGTCATTTGTCGTGCTTTACTTTTGTCACAATTATTAAGGAAATGTTGTTCATATATGATAGACTTAGTACCCGTTCAAGAATTACGCATTAGGTGTAATTCTTGAATAGTCCCCGTTTTGGGACTGTCTTTGAATCTTTAATGCCATTTAGGTGGTAAATACTAATCATTTTTTTAATTGTTATTTGACGATTAAGTTTGGTTGACAGTTCCTTTAATGTTCTCTGAATACATATGGAGAGTGACAAGTCATTCAACATTGTGTATTTGGAGAACTGTAGGGAATTGCTGCCGAATTTTCGTCTCATAACAATTAATTAAATGATTAGTATTTACTAATGGTATGAAAGATTCAAAGATGGGTTTAGGTTGGAGAGATAAGGACCCCATGAACTCGAATATTACTTTTTTTTTGCAGGTGGAAGATGTTGTTGTTGTTGTTGTTGTTGTTGTTGTTGTTGTTGTTGTTGTTGTTGTTGTTGTTGTTGTTGTTGGTTGGAGGTTGGAGGTTGGAGGTTGGAGGTTGGAGGTTGGAGGTTGGAGGTTGGAGGTTGGAGGTTGTTTGTTGTTTGTTGTTTGTTGTTTGTTGTTTGTTGTTTGTTGTTTGTTGTTTGTTGTTTGTTGTTTGTTGTTTGTTTGTGTAATAGGAGTTATTGTTACTATTATTAGTAGTTATTGTTGTTATTGTTGCTATTAGTAAACTTTTAGTTCTTGTTGTTATTGTTTTGAATATTTATTTAAGTCGATAATAATAATTATAAACGTGTATGTAGATTTGAAATGAAAAGAGTACAACGGGCATGGATGTATGAAAGATTGGATTGTAATAAAAAATTAAGGCAGGAGTTTGTAAAGGGCGTTAATGAATTCATTAATTATGTTAAGAATCAAGAAGATTACGGTAGATGTAAGGAAATTAGGTGCCCATGTGTAAAGTGTAGAAATCGCAAATTTTTAGTCGAACAAGAAGTACGAAAACACCTAGGGCTTTGGGGCTTTTGTGATGACTATTATGATTGGGTGTGCCATGGTGAAAATTTTCCCGTTGAGGAGAGGTCTGACAATCCCTATAGGGATATGGTGGAGGATGCGTTGCGCGACAACATTAATGAAATACAACTTTTCTATATGTGTGATGATGAATAAGATTATTTCTAATTCTTATATTAGTTGAAACTACTTTTTCTATATGTGTGGTCGTTTGTAAAACAATTTATAGTTTTTATTATTTATTAATACCAATATATAGTTTCTTGTCATTTAATTGTACATACATGTTTGTTAATTCATGACAACTTTGAATAGTTTAGTTTTTCTCTATATGGCGGGAGGACGAAGAAGAGGTAGTACTAGTAATGTAGGAAACAGAGGGCAGGAGGATGAGAATGAACGAGTGAATGACAGGAACGCGCCACCGCCACCGGTGGAGACTACTACTCGCAGAGTCCGCCTCGATCCGGATGAGGAAACAGGTGTATGGTAAGGCTAGTTCACTTTTACTTTAATTGTTTAATCATAATTATGATTATTCAAAAATCATAATATTTATATATAATGTATGTATTTAACTATGATTATTAATTTCAGGTTCAGTGACGCAGATGTGGTTAAACTGATCTCGGAGACCATAATCTGCGGGTACAAGGAGCATGCGCCATGTTGGAAAGAGGCGTCAAATAATTTGCGGTCGTCTTGGTGGAACTGGTTTGAGGTATAATTATTTAAAATATTATAATTATATCTATTTAAATTTGTTTTTCTCAATTTATCTTTGTTATTGATTTTTTATTTTTTTATTTATTCACTTAATATTTTCCTAACTTTATGTTTTTAATCATGACAGCAAAAGGTTTCTTTCGATCCTCGCCATACAGATATGGTAAGGAAATCTTGGGAAGACGCCATGAAGACCCGTTTACGTCATATGATCTACCGAGCCTCGCAGAAAGACGAGGAGCACAGGCCGAGTTGGATTCCTTTGGACTTGTTTAGAAAGCTTAAGAATAGGCCTGTCGAAGATCCTGGTTTCGTTGTGAGATCTCAATCTGGCGCGGCTAATCGTAGATCGGGATGTGAAGAGAAGGGAAAGGCTTTGCCTACTCACATTATGGGTAGAAAAAACACCTTGAGAATCATGGACGAAATGGTAAATCTAAATCTTCTTTCATTTTTTATTTATTTATCTAATTATAAATTAATACTTATATATATGTTATACTAACAAGTATTTAAATTGTAGGTCGATAAATCTTCAACTGGTATCCCAAATGCGGTGCAAGTCTTAGAGAAGACAAAGAAGCACCCGTTCCGTGGATGGTTATCAAAAAAACCAGCTCAACTCTATGTAAGTTATGCATTTTTTTGTTAAGTGATTTATGTTTAATTTGTCATTTATATATTTAATTACATTAACTACTTAATTTAAATGACAATTACTAATTCTGAACTTGTTTGTGATGCAGAATAAGATCATATCAAAGAAGTCTGAGCTTCAAACTCAAGGAGTCGAAAACATCGACGATAATGAGATCTATTATGAGGAGACTGGATTTGACGAGAAAGGAAGATGCTACGGATTGGGACCAGCGGCGAAGCATTTGTTTGACCATCATAGGCACCCTGTTGCTACCTCAAACCCGACTCAGGGCACCCCAAGTTTCGCTACTAAGCTGTCAAAGGAGAATGCTGCACTTAGACAAGAGCGCGACGAGCAGGCTCAAAGGATTGCAGCTATAGAAGAGTACTTGAGTCAGGTTGCAAGAAATTCTACTCAAAACTGCAGAACTGGAGGTCCTAACCAGGGTCGAGACGACTTTGATGATGATAGGGGCGATAATGCTAGGTCCAACCCATTCACCCCTTTCCCTCCTTTCCCTCCAATCACTCCACTGACTTGAGTGATTAGTTAACTATTTGGTACTTTGAACCTTTTATTTGTAAGACTTTAATTACTTTTATGATATAAAATCAAAACTTTGTTCGGTTTTGTGTTACATTAGTAACTTTGTTGGACGCGTAACTGCTGGAAAACTTCTGTAATTTGCAGGTTTTTTGTCGTTTTAACGCGTATAAGGGGATGCAGGAAACAGGCAGATCCTGGAAAATACAGGCTTTATTGCGACGGAAATTCCGTCGCAAACATTGACTGACTTACAGCCAAGTCAAACACAAAGTCAATCTTTGCGACGGAAAGTCAAACTTTTGCGACGGAAATTCCGTCGCAAAAGTTGACTTTATGTTTGACTTGGCTGAACAGGTGGCAGTCAAGTCAAACATTCAGTCAACAGTTGCGACGGAAAGTCAACAAGTTGCGACGGAAATTCCGTCGCAACTGTTGACTTTATGTTTGACCCCAATTCAAGTCAGTCAATTTTTGCGACGGCGACTCCGTCGCAAATGCTTGACTTTCCGTCGCAAAACTGTGCGACGGAATAATCCGTCGCAATTACTACTGTTTGCGACGAAAATAAGCGACGGACACTATCCGTCGCAAATCAGTCTTTAGCGACGGAAATTCCCTATCTAGCGACGGAATAATCCGTCGCAACCCGAACTTTATTTTGTAGTGAAGTCTGAGACTGTTAATCCCATGTTTTATTTTGTATCTTGTATCATGTAAGATTCATGTCGGATTTATGCCAAATCTTTTCAAAAGCTTTATTAGTTTCTTTATTGTTTCTTATAAATTGTCTTTTAATCTAATTTCATGTTTAGATAGTTTGTCTTGACTTAGATCTCTAATAGTTCAATATTATTGGGTTTTTGTCGTCTTTTAGATCAGGTTTGAGTCTTTAGATGTTAGATATGTGACATATGTCCATATCAAATCTCTAGGATTCATCTTTGATATCATTAGTGTAATTAATATGACTTAAATCACCTTTATTCGACTTGTAGATCAATAATAAACCGTAAATACATAGACGAATACTAACTGATTGCGATTCTGGCTTCACAGCCAGAACCCAACTCAAGAACGGACGCACAGAGTGTTGCGCCTCTTCCAGAGGACGCATCACACGCGCACTGCACCTGTTCTGGGTTGGATTCTGTCTCTGAACTTCCTGATTCGCTCCGACATAGCCTTAATTACTAACTAATCGACTGTTAACTCTAGTATCGCTGCTAACCTGTTCGTTTAGTCTTTTACTCTTTCTTTTCTTTAAACCTTTCTTTTGGCATATTTCCGACATAGATCCCGGAATCCGTTATAATCTTTGTAATTCTTTTATAGCTTTATTTAATCATTGTATTGTATGATTTATTTGCCTTTCACATGCAATCGGTTCTAAATTCCTATTTCGACTTAATTGAATGATAAACTCTGGATGTTGCATTGCATGCATATAACCGACTACGTATCGAGTACAGAAAAGTTTCCCTAATCATTAGTATAGGCCGCTATCGAGGCGGGCGGGATTAAGTGTTCGATTATAGAACTTTCTAATACGTACCCTCACCCCTTACTCCAGATCCCTATGAACATCCGTGTTCATTGGCATCCACGAGAGTCATTCTAGACATAGAATGCTAAGGGTAACGAGTTCTTGGTGTTCATGTCATTACTTTGTGTCTTGACATGACATGAAGTATTCGAACGGTTCCAACTTCCCACAAAAGTTGGTGACAACTCCACAAATGCGTATTACTACGCTTGTCCCTCGTTTCTCCATCTGTGGTTCCCCATGCACCACAGTTTGGAAAGGATCGTGAATCCGTGTATCACACTAGGACTCCTCTTTACCGAAAGGTTGAGATCAGACTGACCTAGATTATCTCACCTATCCTATCCATTTCCTTGACCCAACTCTCTCAATTTCATGCCTTGGTGAACCCGATTTCCCTAGACTCATTCTAATCATGATTTATATCGTCTTATTTACTTGTCTTGAATTTAATTAATCTTTTAATCTCCTTTTAGACTAAACTTAGTCTTAGACAAGCTAAGTACTAATCCAGTCCCCGCTGTTCTCGTGTTCGATCTCATACTACTATTTGAGTTATTGTTTTGATTGGATTGCGGCGACTTTTAACTCATCGGTTGCTTTTAAAAATGAAAAATGTTAATTATGTATCTTTAAAAAGAAGATTTCATAAGAAAGAAACCAAAGTATTCCTTTTCTATATTAGAATCTCTCAGCAACTAAGGGGTTGATTTGATAACTCATTAACCCTCCATGTTTCAATTTTCCGATAGAATAACTTAGTTGCATCTTCATTGAAATTATGATCTTCTCTTTCTCTGTCAATTTTTTGCTGCTTCTACTTGAGAGATGGCGAGAAGGGGTTGAACTGTTTTGTCGTCTAGTGACATCTATATTTCTATATTTTATTTTATGTATTCAATGTTGGTATTTTTACTGTAAAATTAATGAGGAATATGAATATTGCTCATTAATGGTGAAAGTATTTTGCCGTCTAGTGGTCTAAGTATTGAATCCTAAATAAAAATTAAATTGTTGTACTCCTATTTGTCATTTTAAAGGACTTTCCAAACTCCAATGTATGTTTGAATTTTAGAGGAAAGAAATTCACTGGACATTTTTCAAGCTAATATTGGTATTGTTTAAATCAGAGATATCCGTCTTAATATTAAAGCAAGTCAAATATCATACAACATAGCTAGAGGTGGCAATCGGGTCAATTAGGTCGGTTACGGGTCGGGTTCAGGCAGTTCGGGTCATGTCGGGCTCGGGTTTGGTCGGGTCAAGTTGCTTATTCAGGTCGAGTCGGGTTCGGGTTGGGTCGCTTACGGGTCAGGTTAATCGGGTCAATAACTACAACAGGTCGGTTCAGTTTCGGATCGGTTGACCAATGAGTCGGGATATATCAGGTCAATATGCTTGATCAGGTCGAGACCGGTTTGGTTTCGGGTTACTGATGGGTCGAGTATTTTATATTGTCATCTTAAATTTGAAAATTAATCGGGTCAATGGTCGGGTCGTTCTGTTAAAAGATCACTTTTGAAATTATGAATTATAATATTGGATTAGAGTAACTTGATACAAACGATATTTGTAAAATATAAGAGTATATATAACACTATAAAAGTTGATGATTGTATAATTTCATTGAATACTTATGTTGCTCGACCTCGGTTATAAGTATATGTAATGAGTGCCTATTCAGTGTCGGATTCGCCTATATTTATGGACAAAAAATAATGTTTTTGGTCTAAATTAATTAGTTGTTTATGTAGTTCATAGTTTTGAACATTTGACATATGAAGTATGGCAAGGAACTAAATGAATTACCTATGAAATAAATTTTACTTATTATCTTGACGGTGATCCTACGTATTTAATTTTGAATAGGCTTTATTAGAATGGTGTATTTGAGGTTTGGATTTTAAGATCATAATTAATAACCGAGGTCGGATTGTATGGTCATAACTCATAACTCTTTCTTCCCTTTATTGTTTTCAATGGAGCCAAAAACTAAACACTCTTTTTCTCACAAAGCGTTAATTTAAAATTTTCTACATATATCACTTGCAAAATAATTATTAATAAGTTTAACTAGGAATATAGGGTACTAAATTTACGACTCACTATTTATTTTAAGATTACATTTTGTTTTGAAAAATATAATGAGCGATAATTTTTTATATCAAATTTATTAACAAGAAAAACAAACTATAAAGGAATTTAGATTCTTAAAAAAGATTATTTGGCTATGAGTCGGGTCGAGTTTAATCGGGTTAAAACGGGTTACATGTCGGTTCAGTTCGGTTTGGGTCAGGTCGGGTTTGTGGGTGAATCGGGTTTCGGGTCGGGTTGGGTCGAGTCACAAGTCGGTTCGGGTCATATTAGTTCAGGTTCTATCGGTTTATCGGTTAACCTTCGGATCGGTTCAGGTCGGTTTCAGTTCAGCAAATTTACGGGTTCTATCAGGTCGGTTTTCAGATAAATCAGATCGGTTCTTCGGGTCGGGTCACCTTTTGCCAGCTCTAAACATAGCCACATAGGTAAATATGACAAATATTTTATTTTTTCATGTGCATTTTGCTTTTGCTTTATTCATCACACATGGGTAATTTAACTCATCTTAAGGTTAATGTTGTGAATTTGTGTCAAGATGGACTAAGCTAAGACAAGTAAATAGAAACAAAGGCAAAGAAGATCTGTCCGAGTCTCATGTGAGTCGGGCGTATCAAATAAGGAGTATAACTTAGTTGAGCCACGTGATTATGCTACATTGCTACGTGATACACTAATACAATGCATGATTAGTGTTTCACTTGGTATTGTATTCCAAGTGGATTTCTCCTTGTGCTTTGTCTGCTATTTGTTTTTATTAGGAAATTATTTAATTTCCTAGTTAGTATTTGTCTTGTATTTGTATTAGGAAATTAGTATTAATTTCGTAATAGTCTTTGTTTCTTAATTAATTTAGGTCTCTTATTAAGGGTGAAATAATCTATATAAAAACCCTTGTATTAACCTAAAATATTAAGAAAGAGGTGGAGATAATATTGGTGAGCACAATCTTATGAGAGTCGATTTGTAAGCTTCCCTTTGGGAGGAAGCTTCAGTTTGTTCCTGGCTCAAGTAGATTGACGTTCTTCTGAATTTGGAAATAAAAGGAGTTTGTTCGGATCTTGCTGGCTTCAAGATCGTTTGTCCTTCATCTCGGCATAGTAGTCTCTTTTGTCTATTTGAGATTACTATATTTATTGGTAAAATTGGGTACACTTTTGACTCTTAGTAGCACGTGTGTATCGGTCTACTGTTGTACTATTATCTCCACAATATTGAAATTTGCTCTCCTTCCGGGTGGATGTAGCCAGTTATTTTACTGGTGAACCACGTATATCTGTGTGTCATCTTTATTTGTCATTCGTTATATTTTGTTCTTATCACCCTAATTAACTAACCGTTGGGTAACGGGACGCCTCCGTTACAACACTTAAGATGGATATACCCCTTGTAAATGAGAATTTAGCAAAAAAAAATAGCGACGCTTTTAAGGTTACTTTTTCAATATTTAACACATACTCTCTCTGTCCCACTCAAAAATAAATTGGGCACAAATACCAAGGAAAGTGTGAGAGAAAACAATTTAATAATAATAATAGGGTGCTGATTTTCGCAGTACACATTTTACTCATCATAGTACATTATTGACAATTATACCTCTTTCATTTCTCCATCCATTTCCCCTCTCTAATCTCTCTCTAATTTACTCTCTAATTAATTTTAAACATTCACCCCCTCTAGTTTCACAAACCCGCTACTCAGGCGGTTGTTGTCGATGTTGGTGGGAGGGGATTCGTCGGCCGACTTGGTCGCCGGCGGTGGGGATCCGACGGCGGTATTTCACTAATGGGCCAGGTTGTGGCGTTGAACTACTGTTCGGTAATAACATGTTGTCTATTTCGCTGGGTTAAAGGTCGCCGACGGGGATGGAGCTGGCCTGACGATCAGACTGCCGGTGGTGAGGGACCGTTTTGCAGTGTGGACTTCGTTTTGCATCACTGTGGAGTTCTTTACGTATTACGGAGTATTTATGTAGTACATTACTACTTTTGTATATACAGTACTACATGAAATAAATTCAATGTACTACTCTAGTATTCCGCTGTTCCTGCACTACCTTAATTACCAACATTAATTGGGACACCACCACCTACGACGGCTATCCACCAACACTCGTCAGCGCTAGTCTATGTCGCCAGGGACATTCAGCTAAACTAATATTACCACTATCCCACACCAATTAACAATAATTAATTTGAACATAAACCCTAACAAAATATACAAAACTTTAACAAAGAGTCATTAAATATGACATTGGAATTTGAAAAAGTGTTTAATTATTTTAATTTTCCATGATATTTATTGCTAAACTTTCCATTTAAAGATTATTAACATGTGCCTTAAGGGCACATGTTAGAAAACCGTTTTAATTATTGGTAATTGATTAATGATAGATTTTATAATAGAGTAATTCTTATTGATAATAATATTGTGTTATGTTGTCTTGAATACATAATATGTACCCATATTTATAGTAGAACAATCTACCTAAACTAGGATACCAAATAATACCAAATATCTAAGTAGAACAATCTACCTAAACTAGGATACCAAATAATACCAAATACCTTATTAATATTGTATCCTAATATATTCTATATTCATATTTATTATATCTTAATATTATCTCATATGACTCCATATGAGATCTTATCCCTTAATACCCTCCCTCAAACTTATGGTAATTTGACTAAATTTCCATGAGTTTGAAAATACAATAATTAATAAGAGAAAAAAAAATGTCGACTTTCCTTGTCTTCATAATCTTCTTCTTCATCAGTGCGTATACGACCCGCCGGCCACGATAGGTGCGTAACTCGCCAGTATAATGCGTAATCAACTCGCCAGTCAAGATAAGTGCGTAACTCGCCAGTATATACGGAGGGGTAACAACCTACCCACTCAATTCAATACGTGCGTAGCTCGCCAGTACATACGGAGGGGTAACAACCTACCCACTCATATAAATAATGCGTAATCGACTCACCAGTCAAGATAAGTGCGGGTAACCACTTACCCACTTTTATAAATAAATACTCATGCCATACGACATAAATATAATCAATATGCCTCGTCTCACGACACGAGGAGAGCCGGATACGAACGATCAACTCACTAGTTTCACGGCAAGCAAAGTTGCACGTAAAATCACGAACACAATTGTGCTTCATATACTCTCAAAAGTTCCACTTGCATAAGTACGGAAGTAGTTACCAAATACAAGTATAACAATTTGGACCAACAAATAGATTGGCATCAACAATCATAACACGAGATAAGGCTATTATTCTTAACGGGAGGTTTATTATTATTATTACTATTTTTTTTTTGTGGTAATTGGATGAAATAAAATAAGTAGATATTAGTACGATAATCCCGCCGGTGAGCATCATAAATTTTTGCCCACCGACAAGAAAGCGGAAGCGATTTTAGAGTCCTTAAGAAAGAGGCTCTGATACCATGATACGATATAAAACTCTCTTATCTTGTATTATGAGGTAAAAGGCAAGTATTTATAGGATACAAGAGGACAATATATGGAAACTAGTATACGACTATTATAAGGATATATATGCCTTTTAGGACTAGAATAACAATATATATTCCTATTAGGCATATATAATCCTATTAGAATAATACCCCCCCCCCCTCAAGTGGGAGCATGGAAATTAACGATGCCCAACTTGACCAACAGAGAGCGAAATTGAGTAGGACCAAGTGCCTTGGTTAGAAGGTCAGCCAATTGATCCGCCGTGGAAACATGAGAAGGAGCAATGATGCCAGCCTGAATTGCATCGCGCGTAAAATGACAGTCAATCTCAATATGCTTCGTATGTTCATGGAAGACAGAGTTTTGAGCAAGATATAAAGCGGACTGGCTATCACAACAAATGGGAGCAGCCTTGGGGTGAGCAACACCTAAGCTCAGAAGAAGGCCTTTGAGCCACTTGATTTCACATGTAATAGCAGCAAGAGATCGATACTCAGCTTCTGCAGAAGAGCGAGAAACGGTGTGCTGTTTCTTGGTCTTCCACGAGATGGGAGAGCGACCCAAAAAAATATACCAACCAGACAAAGAGCGACGCGTGAAGGGACAAGCAGCCCAGTCCGAGTCAGACCAACCAGACAAGGTGAGATCACAATTAGCCTGCAGATAAATTCCTTGACCAGGAGTACCTTTTAGGTAGCGAACAACACGAAGTGCTGCAACCCAGTGATTCTGACGAGGAGCATGAATAAACTGAGACAAGACATGTACAGCATATGATAAATTGGGCCTCGTAACAGCAAGGTACAAAAGCTTGCCAACAAGGCGACGATAAGGTTCAGGGTCGACAATTGCTAAGCTAGAAGAGGCGCCGAGGTGATGGTTCGGTTCCATGGGCGTGGAAACTGGTTTGCAACCAAGAAACCCGACGTCAGATAAAATATCAAGCACATATTTTCGTTGGCACAAGAAGAGACCCTCAGGGTTACGAGCAATCTCAATACCAAGAAAATATTTGAGGGGACCAAGATCTTTCATATGAAAACAAGTATGTAAGTACTCCTTAAAGGAGTCCAATGCCGCCATGTCATTGCCAGAGAAAAAAGCTCTGATACCATGATACGATATAAAACTCTCTTATCTTGTATTATGAGGTAAAAGGCAAATATTTATAGGATACAAGAGGACAATATATGGAAACTAGTATACGACTATTATAAGGATATATATGCCTTTTAGGACTAGAATAACAATATATATTCCTATTAGGCATATATAATCCTATTAGAATAATAATTAATGAATTAAATACATGTTATATATTCGAATTCATTCATAATTAAGTGATTTGAAATAGGTTGAAAAAGTTAAGAATGTATCAATGCTTCAATAGAGAGAAGGTAAAGACAATTAATTTGATGTTTTTAGTCAAGGGTAGAAAAATGGAAATTTTAGGGCAAAAAGTACTGAAATGAGTAAAATATGTACTGCGAAAATAAATTCCGTAATAATATTATACCACAAAATTCCCACTTGCACATGGGTATTTGCAATGTAAAATTTACTATATCTAAAAATGATAACTATTGACTGATACACCTATAAATGAAAAATGATAACTATTGACCGGGAGAAAGGGAGTACAATATAAAGACTAATAATATCTTACTGCACAATCCCACGATGACATCATCTATCATTACACCTGTCAAACAGGTCGGTCAGAATACAGTCAGGTCATACAAATCTCAGATCGGGTTAGGGTTAGAATACGGGTTAAAAAAGCTAATGACGTCTTTTACTTTATCATTTTTCAACCGACAAAAATAAACTTTTTAAAATTTAAACATATTTAATAGAAATAATATGATTATATTCAATATATATCTTACTTATATTAAGAGATTTATTAAAATAAAATTATTCTATTATTTAATGATATTAAGTAATATAAAACCTATTTTTAAATTAATTTTTTAAGTTAAAATATTAAAATAATTTTTTTTATGTTTATTAATTCAAATATAATATACAAATATTAATATTTTCTAAAAATATTCTTGATTTACCTTTGACCCATCGGGTCAAACGGGTAAGGTTGGGTTTTGACCCTAAAATAAAGGGTCATTTTGGGTTCGGGCCACGTGTCCAAAATTACGAGTCTTTATCCTAAAAAACCGGGTCAGATCATGTTGTGACTGGTCTATATATCATCAATTTTCTTATTTTATGTGTAGAAAGCAAATGTTGCATTTTCTAAGAATTGGAGGGAGTTGTATTTATGAAGTAGAGGGAATCCGTTATAGTATGTTCCTATATTTTTTAATTTCGATATACATACTTTTAAATAGGCTAGCTAGTAAGCTATCCTAACCTTATTTTCATCCAAAACCCAAACCATGGACCTTCACCAGTTAATTGACTATATATCTAATGTACTACAACATGTGATTTAACTTTTGAATTTTATAATAAACCTTCTGAGGTATTGCTTTGAGGATTATGAGTTATACGATAAATTTGTGAACTTGTTCAATGAAACTTTAAGCTCAATTTTTTTAAATATAATTCAAAAATATTACCTATATATAAGCTTAATTAAATTTGAGTTTTGACGTCAAAAAATTATAATGTAACTTGTAAACTTTGAAAAGCCGAAAAAATATTCATAAGGTCAATTATATACTAGATATGATTTATTACATCCGATATATGTTCTTTTTCTTCAACCTTCACAACACTGCGCATAGATGATACTGAGATTTGGTGCGCCCTGTGCAAACTTTACAAATAGGGCCCTTAGCTCAATAAATTTTTTGTTTCTTTCGTTTTTTCAAGTGAAGTGTCGAGTTTATTATCATAATTAAAGTTTTCACAATACTCAATAACTTCTTATACTTTCTTCAATTATCATTGTGCCTTTAATTTTCTTTATACTAGGAAAAAAACATATTAAATTATATATATGATTGTGTACTTTGTATAAATTTCCTATGACATGTAAAAACTTCATGTATAAGATACTCCTCCACTTTAATCTATAAGCTTTGTTAATTACTGAATAAAACTTCATGTAAAAGATACTGAATTGGTAGGATTGAATTGGTATGGCAATAACAACTCCTCACCTCTTGCCGGGAAAAAAGATTATACATCTGAGTAACTACCTCAGATTAATATTAATTTGAATTTTTGTGCATTTTTTTCGAGCTTTTTAAAGATTATAAATTACATTTTAAATTTTATAGATGATATTTTTTGAGTTTTATTGTAGTTTTTGTAAGCTTAATGTTCAAATTAATGATCTCGAAAACTTTATAGTAAAACTCATAATTTTTAATACTAAACTCAAAAACTTTATTGGAAAGCTCGAAAACTACATTATCTGTGATAGTACATCAGATGTATAATCCACTTACTGTAAGAGGACCTAAAAGGAAATTATAAAGAAGTAGTATAATTCCTATTTCTATTCCGACATTAGTGAATTTTTTTTCCAATATATCCATTTCACATTGCAAAACAAATTATTAACAAATATTTACATCTTGATTCCGTGAATAAAAATTTCTCGAATTAATTATACTTTTTTAAAAGAAGAAATTTATATGTATACATGTTCGGGTACCATCTATATAATATTCATTGTGACATTTTTGCCATATTACTCCGTATCTTTCCTAAATCAGCATCACATAAGCTAACAAATTCATACAAAAATCCTACACTATTTAGGTGATAATTGTTCTACTGCGACCATAGCAATAGACATTTTGTCATCATCCTGCAATTCTTCTGCTTGCCCACCCCAAATACGCATTCTCTCTGTAGCTTCTTCTACCTGTATTCAACATTTTTACTTGGTAATATTAACAAAAACCTCTTTAGGTAATAAAAAATTACAGTGTTAGTTAATCTGAAAATTGCATTGGATTAATTACCTCTTTATTCCAATTTGTTTTATACACTATGAGAACAAGGATAATTGTTTGAAGAAGAGTCCCACAAATCATACCTATCCAAATTCCCTGCCACATTTCGCGAAATAATGCTCAATTTTTTTTTCGAGAACTCGTACGAAATTATTTGATAAATACAGTGATATATATTCTCGAGTGTTTATATGATATGACTCAATATTTACCTCTACTCCTAAGAAAGTTTTATAGCCAAGTAGAAATCCAAGAGGCAGCCCAACAACGTAATAACAAAACAAGTTAATGTAAGCAACCAACGCTTGCCAGCCTCCACCAACGGCCACACCTAGCAAGGTAAATCATTTATGATATCATAAATCAATTTGGCACAATTGTTTTTGTGAGACGGACTTACACGTAAGATCAATCTACTAACCATATCAACATGGTTTCATATGTACATAAGTTGTTGAGTTGATATCACGCATGAGACAGTCTCATACAAAATTATTCAATAATTTGGCGGAACCAAAGACGAGTTAATATTAAAAGGAGTGGGAGAAGCTTATTTTGGAGTACCTGATATAACTGGTTGAACACTATTGAGTATCATAGTGATGCCCAAAAGATAAGCTAAATGAGAAACGGCTTTTTGCATCTCTTTACTATCGGTGAATATTATCGCAAAATGGTTCTTTGTGAGCATGATTGAGCACATTAGAAGAATCCCTATGCAAAACGACTGCGTGACGGTGATGAAAACCGAATATTTGGCTGCTCTTGGATGCCCCGATCCAAGCTCGTTGGATACTCGAACTCTAGAAAGTCAAGAATCACAATTTAACTTTGTAGAAGAATCACAATGGGTAAAATTATCTATTAATTAACATTATTTGTGACGTTAAACTTATCAGTAACAAAAGTTGAAAATTGCCCTTAGGTTCTCTTTACAGCAAATAGATAGGCAATCATACGTATATCTTCATTCGTATATCTTCTTGAGTGAAGACTTCTCACAACCCTTATTTCATTTAATCCTTATTTAAATCATTTGTGAGTGAGGTCTTAATTAAACAAGCTAAGATCTTAATCAATAATATTGTAATAAGCAATATCATGTAAATGGTGTAACATAAGAGAGGAAATGCATTACCCTATAGCTGCATTTATTCCTATGAACAACATGCCTTCCCATCCATTTACATTCATACTGCAAAAGATGTATAAATTAGATAAATCTTATCTCCAATCAGACTCTCTAATTGTGACGTTATGGCTAAACCTAACAACTTTCAAGATTAACACGTACGACATTGGAATAAATGTCGATTAATCTTGAAACGTGATCGTCAAAATTATAACATTATGATTATATCGTCTTACACAAATTTTCCTTTTTAAGATTAGCTTAACACAGAATTAACATACCAAATAGAAAGTGACCCTACAGCAATGACAGGATCTTCAAGATGGCCAGTAAGAACAATGATACTCATAAAGTACCAAATCTCCAAGCAAATCATAACAGCAGAAGCAACAGAGAGCTTAACAAAGGGCCATAGATCTTGAAAAGCAAGCCATGAAAATCCATTCCAAGCATCTTTACACCAAACCATAATGTAAAGAGTTTGAGCAATCGCGATAGCCCAAGCAGAGAGATTATAGGCAACAGCAGCACCAACAATTCCCCATCCAAACACCTCTATAAAGAAGTAAAGCATGGCTATATGGATGATTAAGGCTACAAATCCAATATATGCCATAATTGCCACATTACTTTGAGCTTGCAAAAACTTTTGAGTTGGGAAATTAATGGCAAGAGAGAACATTTGAGGGAGACATTGGATGCTGAATTTTCCTGCAAGCGCGGCTATGTCGGGTTCCTGGCCTAAGAGAATGAGGATTGGAGTCGCGTATAAGTAAAGAGGCAAGAGTACGAAGCATGCTCCGAAGAGGATGAGCCATGATCTTTGCATGTATATTCCTAGCATGTGGATTTGCCCTGCGCCATATGCTTGTCCACATAATGTCTCTAATGCACTTCCCATACCTAGCTGAGGATTATTGTCATTAGAAGATGAATTAGCCTTTGGTCATATACATATTGCAGTCATAATTTAGTTTAACTAGTAAAGTGATGCGCCATATAACATAAATATGTATGAGTAGAGATGAAAAATATGTCACTCGGATTGGGTTGGCAACAAACATTTTGAGTTATGTCAAATTTGCGCCAGTTTGTGGACACGGTAATATGGGTGGGTTCGTCTTTAAGCTTTCCTCAATAATAATGAAATATACACAAAAAAAAGCTCACCATGAAACCAAATACAAAGCTTCCAAAGACAGAAAGAGAAATAGCCACGGCAGATAGCTCAACATCTCCAATATGACCAACAAATATATTGGTAAAAGAATTAATACCATAATTACAAAGTATATTAAATGCAATTGGACCAGCAATGACCCACAACTTTGTAGACTCAATCCACCATAAGTACCTAAAATCTTCAAAGGTCCTTATAGGTGGATAGTCACCATCTCCTTCTTCGGCCCCCGTCATTAAGACACCCGAGGGAGCCGGGTGGAGCTCGGCTGTAGGTTCTTGATCTACGAGGTGGCGCAAACCTATTAGCAGGGCCTCCCTACGTACATTTTTTATGTCACTATTTGCATGAGAGGTGGACAACTCGACAGGGGAAGTAAACACGTCCCCTACCCTTTGTCCTCCCAGTTCTATTTCTTTGGCTATTTTCAATTTTTTTATAAACGATAAAGGTAAATAAATGCTCGTAAAAGGTCGAGAATCAAAGATTTCAAGTAAATTAACTTTTAAGAAACTAATAATGAGAAATTGATGAAAAAGTAAGTATTGCAATTCCAAATGTGTTAATGATTATAGTTTTAATTTTCAATTGGTTTCATGTATGTTCATATTTCGTCGATTCGGAATATGATAGTTGTTAGTAGCTTAAATGCTTAGGCTATTTTTAGGGTGGTTAGAGTAAAATAAAGTATTAATCCTTACACTCAGGAGAGCCCTATATTTCATGCATTCCTTGATATAACATATTAACTATAATGGGTCTATTTTCTCCATACAATTAAACATAGAGATAGACTTTGTTCTGTGGTACATAATGAGTAAAAGAGTTTTAATATACTTTTTGTTTTCAATTTACGTTTACTTTTTTCAAGTGATTTTATTTATTTTTCATTATTTATTATACCTAACCATAAAAATAAGTAGGTATACTTTGGTATTAAACAATTTAAGAGTTTTTGAGCACGGATGCACTATTAAAATGAAACGAAAGAATAAGTTTTCTATATAAATTTTTTATTTTTGATTAATTGACAGTAAAACAATTCGGTTCGGTTTACAGGTTCTTTAAAATTGTGAATCATAACCGAACCGTTTATGTGTCAAGTTTAACGGTTTGGTTTGTTCGAACCACTTTGTCAAAATAGTTCGGTTAACCAAACCTAAACAATGCATGGTTTTTCGCTTAAGTTATCGCGGTTTTTTTTAGCGCCGCTAACATGAGCCTTTGACTTTAGCTTTCACAAATATTTCTTAGTCCAAACATACTAAAGATTACACGTTTAAAAGCTATGTACTCATATATTTTGAGAGATGTTAAAGAGAGAATGATGTAAGTGTCTAATGAGGTTGTCGCAACCTATCAAAAATAACCAACTGGTCTCTAACTAATATAGTTAGGGAAGTCGAGATCGTATCCTCAAGGAGATTATCGAAATCTATCTGCTAAATTAAAGTCTGTCTAAGTAACGAATGGGGAGTTGTTTTGATTTGTAAACTAAGTACTAACAAAATAAAGTAGAGATCAAAAGAATAAATAAGGATGTGAAATAATGGAAAAGAGAGAATAGGATTGTCGGTTCACCATGGATAATAATTGATCAACGCTAAGTTCAATGCATTGATCTAAACCTTCGGTCTAAAGGGCAGTGATCAGGTTCTCTCTAATCGCTACTAAAATGATTCTAATGGGGGCCTCGCATCTTATTAGGGCACTCTAGTCAGGAACGAAGCCAGGACAAAATAAGGACCAGGGCCAATTTCAATTTCATCGATGATACTCATTATGTAACACCCGTAAATGTACCCTATTTTTTATAGTGAAAATATTTTACGGATACTTTTCAGCGAATTTTAGTTTTAAATTTGGAATTTAATTTTCCGAGTCAAATTTAGAATTTCCGAGTTCGTATTTGGATATTACGCGAGATTTCAAGTAAATCCCGTCTTAAGCCGTCTTTGACTTTTGTTGACTTTTTCCCCTACACATCTCATACTCCATTTAACCTATTTCTTCACAACTCAAACACAACACTTACTTCATCCTTAAGAAATCTCAAAACCCTTGCCTCCATTTTGATCCAATCTTTGAATCGTCATATCTCATTCGTTTCTCGCTCAAATTCACGTAAGTTCGTCTTATTCTTCCCTTCTTAGCTTCCTCTATCCGTATTGATAATAAAATTACCGTCTTTCTCGCTTTTCAAACTTTCCGTCTTTCTCAAGGTGAAGTAAATTCATCTTTTATTAACTATTTTGTAGGTGGTGACCTTCAAGATCCCGACAAAGACTATTTCTTAATAGAAGAGGACCTTGACGCGGAGTAAAGACGCGATAAGGTAACGGTGAAGGGTTACTCGATATCATTTACGTGTTTTACATGCTTTTTATGTTAGAATTCGTATTTAGAATACGATTAGAAAGCTTAGGATTCATGTTATTGATGATGAATGTTGTTAGTTGATGATTGTTGATGATGAATATTGATTGTTGATAGTTATTAGAAGTAGATTATGAGAATTGAAAATGATTGAATGCTTGATGAAGGTTCTCGGGTAGACTGGGGTTCCCAGCCGGGTGACCGGCCGCCGGTCTGCCCACCGCCTGGGAACACATCAGTAGGAAAACTTGTGATTTTTGTGTATTGGTGCTCCTGGCCGGGGTACCGGCCGCCGGCCTCCAGACCGGCCTGGAACACGCTGCATTTTCCATGAGTTTTTGTGTTATGCTTGTAGCGCGAGCCGGGGTACCGGCCGCCGGTCCACTGACCGGCCGGCAACACGGCTGTGTTTTATTCTTAAAATTTCTAAAACTCGTAATTTATAATAGTTCGCATGATTCGTTTATCGTATAATTTTACGTAGTGACTTATAATATTAATGTTTTGAATATATGATATTTCATTCGCTAGTATCACATGTTTTGTGACGGTTTTTGGTATGTCCCACTTTGAGTCGGTTTTTACAAATGTTACGGTTTGAGCACTATTTTGTTATGTGCTTTGTACTCTCATTCCCTTGGCTACCTCCACGTTCGTAAGGCTGGAATGTCGGAACGGGGAGGTATCCTACTGCTTAGTTGCATGTGTTAGTGGGCATACGACGACGTTGTTGGGAGGCGAACGCTATGCGTTGATCGACCCGGCCGTCAAATGTTGTGTACTTGCGAGGTGGTGTTATTTGCATGTAGCGTACCGCTTGTTATGAGGCTTGTGCTCTTTTCCGCCTCTTTCGTGAATTGTTCTATCGAATTTGGGGTACTCGGCGTCTATGATTACCGGAGTCTTGGATGCGAAAGTCCTCGCTTGTCGAATCGGAACACGTCTTATTCCGAGGAGTCTGGGCAGGTTTAGACTAGGAACCGTATTATATCGTCGTCCCTACCTACAGAGGAAATTAGTCTACATTATACCAAAATGTCATCGTGTATGGATTCAGGGACATGCTTATCTCGTGGGAGGCCTTGTTAATGCATTACTTGCTAGTGTACCCGGGCTAGGGCGTTTTCTTACCGTTGAGAGATGTCGTCTTGGTCGTTCTTGTGTTTGGATGGGTGATACATTGATTGAGTATCATGGTCATACATTGGACTTGAATGGTTTGTTGTCGCAGTCTCATTTATCAAACTATGTATGAACGGATAACGAGTTGAGAGTAAGCCCTAAGTGATGAGTATTCGATTGCCTACGAGTGTCTACCCGGAGTCTGTGTATAACATGATGGATTCGGATTGTACTCATATGCTCTTATCATTATATATTGAATTGCCTATCTTATCCTTATCGTATCTCACATGTATATTATATATGCATGCATTTTACTTTTGTATTTCCTTTTATGTACGTTTAATGTGATATGGCTGGGAGAACCCGGAGTTAATCCCCACTGATTGTGGCGTTCATGTTTTTCATGAATGAACAGGTTGCTTGCATGGATGGCTTTTTGCTTGATATTTTGGGTTCGGGTGTGAGCTAGCGGGCGTTGTCCCTGGAAGTTTCACCTCTAGACGATTTTAGCTAGTTTGCTAAACACTTTATCTTTTGTTAACATTTTGAGAGACTACGTCTCTTACCTTATAGTATTTTGTATTCGGTTTGTAAATTGACACTCCTCGTATTCTTATCTTGCATGTATAAAGGTTTTTTAAAATACCGTATTTCCGCTTATTATATCACATGCTTGTATGTTTTATTTCCGCATTCGCGAGGGTTGTCACACATTATATTAATGAACTGTCTCAGACCATTATGTCAACGTTGTTAATATTTTTTTGATGCAAAGGTCAACGTTTTTTTATATTTAATAGGCTTTTAAAATTAAAATTAAGAACATAAAAATTATGGAGTTATGTTTATTCTTGTTTGATTATCGAGGGATAAATTGATAATTCTGCAACAAATTTACTCTATATTTGATAGAGCGATTTATTAATACCATATCTGATGAATAAAACTAGAAACATAAATAATAATAAACCTCTTATAAGACGGTTTTATTATAAAGTAAAGTGGGATTAAGATCATACAAATATCACTTTTGATAAAATATGGGTCCGTCCTGACGGAGTACAATATAGACAAAAAAAAGAAACAAGAAGCGAAAAGATAAGCACTTTCACGCTTATGTGGCTCAAAGACAAGATCACAGAGCTTTATACCTTAAACAGAGACTTTATTGGTTTTGACCATTATGCCACATCACTTATTTGTACATTATCCTACTTACCTTTTAGTTATTCCTTAAATCCTAGCTCGGTCAGGGCCCCTACAACGCATGCGTAACTTCGCCTTTGACTATAGTGTTTGTGATAGGTCTAATTCTTTCCATGCTTTTGATCTTAGAACGGAATTTACCAATTCAATTTATCAATTGTGTCATTTAATTAATTATTCGCTTTTATCTGTCACAGTTAACAATAAAGACACGACTGAATAAATCGATTTATTAGCCTAATTATTAATCGCTAATCATCCATGACTTCCCTAAATCTACTCATGTCGATATTACTGATAACAATTGAAATAGATATAAAATAAAGAGGATTCATAATGAAATTAATTAAATGATAAATGAACATAAATTAAAACAAATAGAGATGAGAAGAGAAATTGAAGGAACTAAATACGATTAACAAAGAAATACATTAAACTAGTTATAAACCCGTGCAAAAAATGCACGGGTCGGTCTACATTTGAAAATTCTAATGTTCTAATCATGGCATGTGAATATACGTTATATCATTAGTGTTGAAAAATTAACATTTTAAAATTTACCACATGATCAACTCAACGCCTCAAAATTAATTGTATATGAAGTACATTTATACAATAATGTGGAATATATAATATAAATATATATACGTTATATAGTTTACACTTCACGGGTTACGAAAATTGTTAAGGGTTATAATATAACACACTCTCTTGGCCCCAGTGTTTTTGCCATTTTCTTACCTATTTTCTTTTGAGTATCTCTTTCATTTGTATACATTTTTGTTCTAGGAATACTTTTGATGAGTAATTTTATCATTAACAATTTTTGTGGTCAACTTATCATTTAATATCCCTCCTTGATATGGTATTGTATAAAAATAAAGACGAACAATTTCACGATACTGAGGGAGTATATACATTGTGTCACTTGTGAATTGTGAACACGTATATATTGTGGCACGTACACTATCCCAGTTATTAAATCATATTTATGTGTTCGTATGAATGACGTACATAGGCATAAATCATTCAACGTGTGCATATAGGATAAATCTTTTTTTTCCTATGCTTTCTGTTTTTGGTTTATTTATCTCATATTGACATATTTGACATGTCTTAAATGTAAGACATATATATCTATTAATAAATGAAAAATTGTCCATTGTTATAGAATAAGAAAGAGGGAAAACTGTAGAGAGAATTGAAGGGGAAGATTCATTAGGTTTAATATATTCATCTCATTCAGGGGTAGGGGTGGGCATAATCCGGTCTGGACCGGAAAAATGGACCGGTCCGGACCGGAATCGACTGGACCGGAACCGGAAAAAAAAATTCCGGTCCGGTCTCCGGTCCATCATTTTTTAAGATTCCGGTTTCCTGTCCGGTCCGGTCTCGAACAGGTATTTTCCGGTCTGGACCGGATTGGACCGGAAAGACCGGAATTATTATTATTTGATTTTTTTTCTATATAAATTTTCCGGTCTAACCAGTCCGATCCGGTCCATTGGACCGGAATTTTTGGACCGGAATTAGAAAAAAGTGGGCATGTAGTCTAAATTCCGGTCCAACCGGTCCGGTCCGGTCTTGGACCGATGCCCACCCCTATTCAGGGGTATATATAATACATTTCATATGGGAAACCTAATTACATAATGGACCATAAAGCCCAATGGACATCCACATAATACGTTTCATAACACTCCCCCTTGGATGTACATTACTGAAGAACATGTCTCGTTAAAACCTTACTAGAAAAATCCTGTGGGGAAAACACTAGTAAGGAAAAAGCAGAGTACATTGTCCCTCTACACGCAAACTAATCAGCTGCCTCATTAAAACCTTTCTATGGAAAACCCAGTGGGACAAAACCTTAGATAAGGAAAAAGAGTACAGCGCGTGCACACTCCTCCTGATGATTGCATCACTTGTAAAACGTCATTGCTACTCATGATGTAGCAAAGTTTCTCGATCTTGGCAATAACTATCATCGTACTTGATTGACTTTATAAATGTCTTCAGTTAATAGGAATGGTTGATTGCTTCAAAACTATCCCGCATCTTCACTTCTAGTAAACTTGTCACTTTTGCGGTTGAAATTACTGCACCTTTTCTTTGAGTGATCATATCATCAATAATGTGCATGTATATGATATGTGACTAAGTTATAAACTATATGATGTGAAATAATGCAATGATGTAGTAGTAAACTAATATGAATTTGCTTAACTTAGTCTTTATATGCATATGATGACTCAACAATGAAAATTGTACAGTGTGTTTCTTAATCTCCATACATTGGATGAATTTAAGGTTAATGAGCTCTTTATAAATATGTCGACGGTCGAGTGGACTTATGAAGTCCTTATTCAATTGTTCATTGAACATTGCGCGCGAACGTATATCTGTTTCATATGGATATACTTTCATGATCATACTAGAAGTGTCTAGAATCGACATTCTTCCTATATCATACGGTATGTGTAATTCAATATGATAAAACTTCTTTTGTTTTACCAACTTCTCACGTACTTCCTCCCCCTAAGGTGGTAAAAATTATATTCAAGATAGATTACAATCATTTAAAAACCACCTTAGAATGTGATTTCTCATATCACATATAAATGAGAATTAATTAGTGGGCATAATTTTAAGACTTTATAAGATATCCGAGGAGTAGTATATGATGTAATTGACTATTAATGTGCTAAATCAAAATGCCCAATTTAAGAAGATCAACTTGTTCACATGATAATAATCAAATTGTGAATTGTAATAGCACAAATTACTCAAATTTGAGTATGTGGTCTTCAAGCCACTTAAAAAAACAATATCAATGTGTACAATTGAATTTATAAGGTTTTTGTCCAACCTCGAGTAATGTTCAATTTTATTGTTTAGATCTTCAAATGTCAATCATACCCAATTTTAGTATAGGCGTGTAGTAAAATGTATATGCAATACTTGAAAAAGTTTGAGCACATTACTATTTGTGTATGTAAAATTAAAGTTTTATAAAGAAATCGGTATAGAAAGAACCCGTACGACCTCAATTTTACATCAAAATCATTTTGCTCATACTTTTAAGCACCTGTTGATCATATATGTCTTAACATATCATGTCAACTTTGATAGTAGTTCGCAATGCATCACAATGCTCCATATTTGGAGTTGGATATGCCTTAATATGTGTAATTGTGCATTTGCTCGACAAACTTACAGTTGGATGCTAACTTATAATTAGCTATTATATCATACGTGCGTAAAATAATTTATCTCCATGTGATCAAATATATGATTTGATATAGCCATATAGATAGGGCACATGTAGTGTCTCATGTAGATTGGCAAGATTGATCATATATTAAGAATCGCTTTGAGAAATAGGACAATATTTTTCCTTTTGAGTAACTATTGTCATCTTAATGTGTTAAATATTTCTCTATATAACGAATAATTTAAGACTTAAGAGATTAGAGTATTTGATCTTTCATTGGGGCAATGAAGAAAAATCGTTAGATTACTTCATAAATAAACTAGCCTTTCATTCAAATATTGAAGATCAGACTAGCTCATATTAATGTCATAAAGGACCATCTCACAATAAATTAATAGGAGATTGTCTCACATTAAATTGATAGGAGGTTGTCTTAAATTACAATGACATGAGAAAATCTCGCATTATAGGAGATCGTCGCACATTAAGTAGATATGAGTTCGTCTCACGTTAAATAGATATGAGCTCGGCTCACATTAAATAAAAAGATCGTCTTAACTTATATTGACATGGGACTATTTCGAATTAATTGATAGAAGATCGTCTCACTTTAAATAGATATGAGACCTTCTCACATTAATTAAAAAGAGCTCGCCTCAATTAAAGAGATATGAGATCGTCTCGAAATAATTAGATAGGAGACCATCTGAAATTAGATCGTCTCACATTACAATATATCATCTCACATTAATGTGTTAGAAAAGCATATTAGATTATGATGACAAAAGACCGTCTCATATAAAAAGAAGATTGTATCATATTATAATGACAGAGAATTGTCTAGCCTGAAATTAATAGCAGACTATTAAATTGATAAAAAAACGTCTCATGTTAAATTGATAAGAGATCACACATAGTCTCATTAGATTATTGCTCATCAATTGGCAATGCGAGAGACATGCGACGCTGAAAAATAATGGGGATGGTTATCATAATGCTAGCATCCTAATAGTAAGAATCTTATTATGCAATCCAATCCAATAATAAAATTAGCATACAAACAAGGAACATTAGCGCATTATACATTCATGAATAAAGAAACATGTGACATGTAATCATTATTCCCAATTCAAGTTTCATGTTGATGAACCTATAATTTTTCCAGATGTACCGTTTATATGAAATTCTAAGTCCCACATATTCTATGGTGACCAACAACTTGTGAACTTGAGTGAATACTAGTATACTACACGGTCACAAATTAAAAGTACGAGGGATTACCTTTATTGCTCCATTGCAAGAGAAAATTGACGGACAATAATTCTCAAGAGTAGTGGGCAATATAAGTATATGAACGGGTCTCTTAGATATGCTCAATTAGTTAGAGTTTCGTGCTGATAACGTGTTATAGAATAAGAAAGAGGGAAAACTGTAGAGAGAATTGAAGGGGAAGATTCAATAGGTTTAGTATATTCATCTCATTCAGGGGTATATATAATACATTTCATGTGGGAAACCTAATTACATAATGGACCATAAAGCCCAATGAACATCCACATAATACGTTTCATAACATCCATCTTATTAACGTAATTAAATATTATGCTATAATGAAATGGCGGGTCTATTTTTATCAAATAATACGGAGTACTAAATAAGCCTATGGTTATTGGGCACAAACTCAACATCAATACTACTTTATATTTGACAAATAGTCATGTATGTACTATTCATTTGCATTTTGGAGCACATTACTTAGCAATTTCACCTTACTGCCGCTCTTTACTCTATCTTATTTTCTATTATTTTCTCTACATCTTTTTCTCAGTCAATTAGTTCATGTCATATATTCAAAGTGATTATAAAAGGTCATTGCACAAAGAATATTTGATCAAGTGAAAGTTAAAAAGTCTTATGAAATATTTTCAATTTTGATTAAGTCTCTTATTTATTAAAATTCTTATTTGATGATTTTAAAGGATGGTATTTCTCTTGAGTTTGATAGACTAATCAACTGGGTAAGTATACACTTGTGGTCAATGTGAGATTAATGAAATTTGTTGAGTATAATAGATAAGTTTAGTGTGCTTTGAGTTATTAGTAATTTAGTAATAATAATTTAATCCTTTGTCACTTTTTTTAATAAAAAAAAAAAAAAAAATTATTTTGATGAAGGTTTATTTAATTTTAATGACTTTAGTCGAGAATAGAATTATTGTTGATTATAATTAATAACAAAATATAAACATTCTATTGCATTATGATACTTTTTTTTTCAAATTTATACATATCAAAACTCAAAATGTTTGAAATCAAAAGAAATTATCATTGTTTTTAAACCATGGTAATGTCACATTAATACACTTTTTATTGTTATTGATTATAAAACTATTGAAAAATTGAAAAGAAAAGGCAGATGGGAATCATAATAAAATAGCCAAATATGGAGTGAGATTTTTTAATTAGTTTGATATTTTTATTTTATGTATTTATTTTTTAGCATAAGATCATATGTAGATAATTTTTTGACCATAAGCCTAAATATGAAAATTGAAATAGTGGGAATGTGAAATGCAAAGGAAATAAATTTCCTTAAAATTAGGAACCCCACTTTTGACTTTGAATTGTCGATTTTTTTGTCATGAAAAAGGGGAGCCAATGAAAACCCTATAAAAGACTCATCTCTTATATATAGAGGAGATTGATTACCAAACTAAATTCGAGTATGAGCAAATTAAAGTAGTAAAAAGAATTCCAATCTGGATACAAAAGTTGAATGAGAGATTACGTAGTCTTATTCTTTATCGATCGACGCTTATTGATTGTCGATCAACACATATAGGTAGCTCTCTATCTAAGACTATACTGAATCTAACGAGCCCTGTCGATCGACACCAAGTAATGGTCGATCGACACATCCTCGCGCATTTCCTACAACGCGCCCCAAACTTCAAACAAATGCCATGTCTTCCTTACTTGGCCAAATCAAGCGTTCTTGGTGGCGTTGAAAAATTAAGAGGTTAAGCTTTCATCTCCAATTGAAATAACTTGATTATCATTTGTAGATATTGAGTTATGGCTTTTCGAAGTGGATATTAGTGACATGAAGCTCTTGAAATCACTCCAAATTAACTATGTTGATAGGATTTGGCTTGAATAAGTGTCTTTGGAACAAAATCTGCATAAGTCACACAACACACCCAAATTAGAAAATATGGGAGGAAATAATAGCAAAACGACACATAATAAGCATAAAAATGCGTGCAAAACATGAGAATAAACGCATATAAAAGGCACGCGTCAAGCCTCCTCAAACCAAACCCTTACTTGTCCTCAAGCAAACAATAGACAAAATACACAACAAAGGACAAGTAAAGCGGTATACAACTCAGATCTAGCAATATAAATGACTCGTCAAACCAATTTAAGGTAACATCAACACCCATGGTGAGGATTTAATTCCAATGATAGAAAGCACAAAAATTCAAATGCAAACGAGTTAAATTAATGACCAAATGCTACCGAACCGTCACGTTGCAACACCCATCTATATCGGACTCTCACGGGCCAGTTGTCACTCATTCAAGCACATGGTGAGTATAAATTTTGTAAGAGAGAAAGAAAATAGTCACTCACATAACTACGACCTACAAAAGCATGCATGCAATCTAACATGATAGATATCTCTAGCTACCGTACATACACACTCCATTATTAGAGGTCCAAAACACATGCCGATGACTTATATTTAAATGTGAGGTGAGGTAGTTGGGTAAGAAGAGGCAAAATAATTTGGATATGTGGAGGTAAAAGTCAAGCTAGAACCAACCTCAACCAAAATAATCATATTATTCCACTTCTTAACCCATTATGTGAAATGAGGAATAGTGCCAGATACGACATAAACTCATCACCAAAAACATAAACTCCTCAAATATAATTGGATACAATAAATAAAGAAGTAATGAGAAATTTTCATTTTTTTTCATTTTTTTTTCAATTTCGTTCATCTCTTTTTTTTTTCTTTTTTTTTCCATTCATTCTTGTTATTTTTTTATTCTTCACCTTCTTTCCAACAATTAACATAAGCACATTAACCACAATTTTCGATTTCCAAACTCACCAACAAGACTAGCTTGACTAGGGTAGGCCATATAGAAACGTATTTGAATGAACTGGTCAAAACAAAGCAACTTGGCTAATGTGAGCCCCAAAGGTAAAACATAAAGAAAAGGTTGTCTCTCCACATGTGTCACCACCACAAACCCAAGTGTATACATGCAATAAGAGACAAATTTCATGCTTCTGCAATTCGATATTACATGCCATGTAGGGAGTAATACTAACATCCTAAATGAAACCAATCATGAATGTCATTGGTTTATAAAAGCACTAAACCTTAGAATGTTGAAGTAATTTAATTTTCCAACAAATAGGTCAAGTCTATTTGTTCGGTAGACTATATCAAAACCTCGTAGACTATGCAAATGATTTTTATTTTACACAAAGGTGTCAAATACGCAAGGCTTAAGTGAATCATCAAGAGTATAAATGCGATGTCAACATCGTTACATAACCACTCTGACTCGACTAAGACTCTACCTAAATACAAACTAAATGCAAACACGCTTTTTGTATTTTTTGAATATTTTTTTTTTGTAAATGCATGCGGAATGCAATTGCATATGGATACAAAACAGATCGACATATATATACCTTCCCCTAACCAAATCACACAATGGCCTCGTTGTATTCAGCAAACAATAAGCAACATCAAAAATATAAAGAAAAGGGTACGCAAAATAAAGTGAATACATTAAATGGAAGCAAGCTTACAAAATTATACAAAAAGGAACCTCCCCAAACCAGCCAACAACATAGGGAGGTCGTGGCCAGCTGCCACCAATCAGCAGCGACCCTAATCCAAGTATGGGTAGGAGTAGGCGCTCAAGGCCCTTCGGAGCTTATCATAAACTGCTTTTGTGCTACACAAAAGCATAAATAGCACCAAGATGTAATTTGAGCATATAAAAACAAAATTGACCACCGTCTCGATCACCTTGTTGAACTTTCTTTGACAGCTCTCGTAGTAATCTACCAAATTATTTCACCCATCAACTAAGGGTGAAATATCAAAGCTTAAACAATGGGGCACAAAAGACAAACGACCAAATTCCACATCAACAACCAACATATCATATTTCATCACTAATTCACATGGGTCGTGAGGTCTACTTCTACTACAGTTAGAGTAAAGGCATGTCTAAGAGGTTCTTTATTATTAATTAACTCAACAGCAGTAGAAGCGTATACAAACCTATCTAATTTATCATTTTCCTTATTGATGGGTCATGTCTGATTTATTGCAGCTTCCAAAGTATGTAGCTCGGCTTTCCAAATGTTGGCTTCACCTACACAACTCATAAAACATGCCAAAGCCTTCAGAGGGACCTCAGTGAAAGACCCATGCACATATTTAACACCATCTATAAAATCAGAACCATTAATAGATGCATTATATGCACAATTGTCTCAAAGTTAGGCTCGGTATGCTCAAATTTGTCAATATAGGGGTTAATGTCATCAGAAAAAGAATCATCATGTTTTTCTACCAAAGAGTAGTGAATCTCATAATTGTCCGTCAAAATAAACTCAACTGCAACGATATAAAAAGAAATATTCAAAGAAAAAGTCCTCAAATTATAATCGAAAAGGAGACAATCGAAATCTATTTGGTAAATTAAAGTTTGTCTAAGTTTATATATATAAACCGGAAAGCTAGAAATTTTAATGGTATATATGATAAATTTATACAAATTCATTATACTCAATAATTAAGTATATGATTTTAGATGTATAAAAGTTCATTATAGTATTAGCAAAGTAATTAATTTAGAAAATACAATTAAAATATAAGAGTACAATCATAATTTGGAAAGTAGGACTTATGAAAAAAAAAATTACACGACTTTCCTTAGTTACAAATTATGACATCATGATTTATGTAATCTCTTATATTCAAAGAGATTAAGCCTCCTGAATCCCCCCCTTGTTAAAATTAAATAAGGAAATAATACTATTAAAAATAATTGCCTTTTTATAATTATATGCAATTAAATTATATAGGTAGTAAATGCCGACATACTGCTATTATTTTGAGGTTTGTGAGAAAAAAAATTTCATCAAAATAATTTGAGGAATAAAAATTATAAAATGATATCATCAGTTTCGTGAATATAATTTTTTTACTAAATATATATCTCATAACATTAGTGAACTCTCTTGATTATTTTTTCAATTTAATTTTTTTTTTCCTCAAATCAAATGATATGGACGAGAAATGTGAAATTAATGAGTTTTCAATTGAAAATCTATTAATAATAATTGAAAAAAAAATAAGAATTTGTATATACCATGCAAGAACTGCACGAGAACTATATTAGTAACCTACTGTAAGATTATATCATATAAGTAGTATATTGTGAATCCGCTTAAAAAAGTTGTCAATAACGTTTCTTATAGATGATTTTGGAATGATATATTTAATCTAAACGTTATCTCTGTAAGTTTATATATTCTCCGTTTTTACGTAATTTCCACTTGATATCCTTTGTGGAAATAATCAGAAGTGTTTTACTTGTAATACAAAAAGTTGTCAAACATTATTGATAGTACGTAGAATTTATCATTAAATTTAAAATGAGAGTTAAATTTCAATTTAATTTGCTAAATTCTCTAGCATTCCTATTTAAAAAAACCGTGCAGTTGCACGAGATCTATACTAGTGCTAATATGATTTTTTTTAATAGTAGTAGCCGCAGGGTAGCGTAATTAACAATTATAACTCGAGAGTAGTGAAAGGAACAACTAATAATAACGAGAGTAGAGAAAACAACAATAGTAATAACGGGAATAATAAAAGTAGTCGTTGCAATTGGTTGATAATTATATTTGTAATCATAATTTTAAAAAATGTCCTAACTATAGCAACATGGGTAATTAAATTAACTGTAGACTGTAGCAGCAGAGGGAGTCAGGAATGTAATAGTAGTAACAACGGAAATAATTAACGGTAGTAACGACAAAAAACGTTATAGTAGTGATATGAATAGCTGTGAAAGTAAAAGTAGTATCATCAACACGAGTAATAAATGTGTCTCAAAATTTGATTAATAAATTATATCTTAATCATAATTTTAACAAACGTCATATTAGAAAATGTATTATACACGATAAGACTCAAATATCCTTTTCCTTTAACCTTTCTTAAATCATTTACCCTTGAGTTGCATAGTGAGACGAGACGACCCTTGTGTCTCATCTAGTTGAGAGACGTGAATTCCATATGTTATTGTGCTTAATAACGTCACGTGGATTTCATTTCCATCTTCCATTTTATCGCTTTTGACCAAGCAAATAGTAGACGGAGCTCAAAATTCTCATTAGACTTGTACCGCTAAGAGGCGAACATTTTTCCATGCTTTATGATACTATTGGCTTATAAGGATCATGCATTTATTTAGACGGTTTTCCTCATAGATATTTCCGTCACATGGATGAGGCGTGTGATTATTCTTTTGTTAGATGCATTCTTGTCATGGTCTTACGTGCTTATCATTTGGATGTATCGCGATTTTGAGCAAGCCCCTACTTGCCTTGCAAGGAGGTACTCTACCTCATGAGTATCTCGTTGTGAGTTGAAGGGACGGAGGAGGCCCGTTAATTGCCTACCATCGGATATTATTAGTAGTTTAGGTAGTAGCCTTAGTATTAGTGTAGTGTTGAATAAGGGTAAATATGGGTCTCGAATCTTGTTTACTTACTCGAGGACGAGTAAGTCTTAAGTGTGGGGAATTTCGATAAGCATTTAATTAGTTACATTTTTCCTCTCATTTTCGTCCCCATTTTGGTCCGTTTACACAGATATGCGTGTCTTTAATTGCATTTTGCTTCCCGATTTCCCGTGCTATGAATGTCGATCTCATTTTGCAGGAATTAAGACGGAAATGAAGAAATCGGAGCATAAAGGCCTTGCATGAGTCGGGATTTGGAGAGGAGAAGAAGAAATGAAGAGAGAGCCCTCAAGTGGCGCAGGCCGATCCCCCGATGATGATCATTATTTATATACATATTTTATGCCTCCCTTAGATACATTTAACTCGATTTACCGTCTTTCCTTGCTTATTCTATGCTATTTTAGCTAGAATATCGATTCTGCCGCTTTTGTTATGTTTTAATGCAGATTGGATGCATTTGGAGCTTTTTGAGTAGATATGGAGCATGGCGGAGGTGGATCGTGAAAAGATAAGCACGGGAATCGAGAAGAATCAAGAAGAATCGAGAATGAAAGACAAGAAAGGAAGAAAAATGAAGAAACAAGCTAAATGAAGGACTGCTCGATCGAGCAGAGCAACCTTGCTCGATCGAGTCGATATCAGTGCTGCTCGATCGAGCAGAAGGCCCTTACTCGATCGAGCAAGCTCTATTACGGCGGATTTCTCTTATTTTCCTTAAAGTTTAACCTAATTAGTTAGATGTTTTGTATTATAAAAAGAAAGCTCGTCTTTCTTAATTAGATATACTTTTATATGTGTAACAACCCGAAAAGTACCCAATTTTTCTAGTAAAAATATTTACTAACACTTTTCAGTAGAACTTAAGTTTTTAAAATAGAAATTTTTGTTCCGAGTCTTATTTTGAAATTCCGTGTTCGTATTTGGAATTTCTGAGAGATTTCATGAAAAGACTGTTTTTAGTCATCTTTGACTTTTCTTGACTTTTAAGTCGTCTTTGACTTTTCCTCGACTTTTTAAAGTCGTCATTGACTTTTCTTGACTTTTAAGTCGTCCTAAACTTTTCTTGACTTTTAAGTCATTTTTGACTTTTCTCGACTTTTTAAGTCGACTTTGACTTTCGTTGACTTTTCCCGACTCGCCTTGTAAGTTTGAAGACCGAAATTTTATTTAAAAAAATAATATTTTTGATTTATTTTTATTAAGATTTATTAAGATTTATCATAATTTAATATAATTATTTTGAATTGATTCGGAATTTAAAGAATAACTTTTACGGTTTTAACCGAACGTCATTTAACTATTCCCGACTCATCGTAAATCCCGTAACAAATTCAAAACTCGACTTTGGCATGAGTCACACGCGCGTGTCATCGTTTTCCACTCACAATTAGATATCTTAATTATTTTGATTAAACTAATCAAAATATCTAGATATTATTTCACTTTATCGATCAGTTAACGAAAATTACGCAAAACGCTCGAAATCAGACCCGACAAGCTCAACATCACACGGCTCCTTGGTCCTCTCTTAGACCTTGATATTTTCATTATTTTTCATTACAATATCATACTATCTTGATATTTAGTTTAATTAACTTTATCGTTAATTATATTTAATCGTTTACCGTAAAATAATTATTAAACGCGAGTCAATTACGTAACAACAATTTCAAAACCCGACATCCCTTTTTGCCTATAATTACACGGCTCCCACACCACTCTCTACTCACTAATAACTTTTCATTTTTCAACAAATCAAATAAAGATCAAAATATCACTTTCTTTAATCGTTCTTCGTGTTCTTCGTCGTTCATCATTTGTTCTTCGTTGTTCTTGAGCAAAACCTTCATAAAACCTTCATTTCTTAATTAAATCCTTCCTATCTTATATTTCTAGACTCTCCTCTTCGCTCTCCATCTTCACGTATGGTTTAATTTCAATTCCGTCAAGATCGTTTTCAACACTTTAATTATGAGAAATTAAGTTTTAAGTTCTAATAATGTTTTTCTTGTCATTTCTTATAGGGGAAGATTTTGAAGACGAGTTTGGAGACTCGTATATTTTGGTGTGAAGATTAGTAGAAGGGTTTCTTAATTATATACTTCTTATTATTTTGGTGCTAAGTGGTTTGCTAGCTAAGGTAACAATTCCGATTTACTCGACGAATTAATGTCACATAGCTTTTCGTTTTTGGTTCATGTTATGGTTATTTATGATTTTAGTTAGTAACATAGCTTTAGCTTTGTTTCTTTAGTATTTGGTTCATCCTTTTATTTTGGTTCATATTATTATGATTTAGGGATTTTTGGTAGTAACGTGATAAGTAGTGGTTTTTAGCATGTTGTATGAATTTATAATATGTTTGGTGTTCTTGATGAATTTTTATGATTTTTCATAAGTTATGATTTCTATGTTGTGTAGGAAATTTATAATATGTTTAGTGTTCTTAATGAATTTTGATGACTTTTCATAAGTTATGATTTTATGTTGTGTAGGAAATTTTAATATGTTTAGTGTTCTTGAGGAATTTGGATGAATTATTTTTAATCATGATTTTTGTATGATGGTTGTTAAAAATGGTAGTTTGATAATTAAAACATGTTGGAATTAATTTGGGGTTGTTTGTGGTGTGAACCGTGGAGGGGGGTGCTGAACCGGACCAAACCAGCCGGTCCAGGCCGGTCCAGACCGGTCTGGGTTGGTCCATGGTGGGTCCGGGTTTTGGTCTTTGGGTTGTGTCGATGTTTGATTGTTATGTGGTTGTTTTGACGGGTTTTAATTATGTTAAGCATGCGGGAAATAATTAAGAGACGGTTTTTGTAAAAAGTGTAAAATCTGCCAAAACAGCCCAATTAGGCCCGTGGGCCCATTCAGGCCCATGTGGGGTCCGGCCCAACTCAGCCCGTGGGTCCCACTTTGGGACTTGTGACGGTTTTTGAGTTATCGTCAATTTTATCGCGTTTTGTAATAATTAGCAAGCGAGAAATATTAATAAGTAAAATATTTAATTAAAAAGGTTTTTCATTAAATTATTATTTCTCACATGTTAGAAATTATAAGACGAGATCGTAGTTTAAATTATATTCTTTAAGTCAAGCGGGTTTTTGTATGATTTAACAATTCACATGTTAGAAGTTAATAAAATAACATGTAATGAATATGTTGACTTTTATGGTTAAGTCTATGTGATAAAGACTCTGTTTCTAGCCGGTTTGACCAAACGGGTTTGGTCAAACTAAGATCTAGTCAGCCCCGTTTTGACTGATGACCCGTCGCGGGACTCTGGTCGGGGATTTGTCTTCAAGTAAGGTTGTATTTAATTAATGAATTAGCCTTAGTAGATATGAGGCGATATGATATTTGAATATGATTTATATGCAATTAGTCACATGATAGGATGTTTTCCCCGTGACTGTTTGATTATATGGTTGGTGTCGTGTTGACTAAGTACCCATAGAGAATTATGAGTATATGGCGTCTTGACCATTCTAAATCTAAATGAGTAGCTTGGACCATGACATCGATAGGCCGTACTATCTTTAACGAGTATATAGTTCATGGTTAATAGCTTTTGTGTCACGGCCTGGGGGGGCTTATCTCCAAGTCGGGGCATGGCTGCCTAAGAGTTCCACTTTGGGAATGGAGCCAGCTTAAGTACTAGCCATCTCTGCTTAGGGGGTCGCCTAGTAGAGTTTCTCATGTACGGTTATGTCATGGGACGGGGAATGGAATAGCTGTTGTCGCTAGGTCTGATCAGTCTAGGACTAGGATGTTTTCCTACCTTGTGGTAAAGCCTCGAGTTACAGAAGTCGACTATTGACTGGACTAAGAACTTATGCCTGTTTGTAGAAGTATTTGTCTTTCATGTTTGATGATTCTATGAGTCTTAGATGGTGAGATGCAAGCCGGCTAAGGTTGATAGAGTTTGGATTACCGATTGTTAACTGATTCACATGAATATTATTTGGATTAGGGTTTTGAGTGTACATGGCCATGTTACGGTAACCTCTGAGCTAGCATACCAGCTTTCCCTACCTCGTGTTATAGTTAATTATCGGATTCACATGATAGCCTTTTCAATGCTAGGTTTTTATATGTTAGTTAATTGTTTCATAACATGAAAAGCATATCATATATGTTAAGGTTTTGTATTTTCCATAGACATTGCTTTTATGTTATTCATGTTTTATTAAACTCGACATTTCGTGGCTGGGAGAACTCGGAGTTACTCCCCACTGACTGTGGCTTCCGTGTTTATATTTTAATGCGGTTGGCAGGTTTGTGATGCATACTTTGGGTACATTGACGAGCTAGCGAGCGAAGTATTTACCTTGGACCTATATTCGGTTCTTAGGATTGTATATTATTATACACTCTTTTATTTCAGTATTTATACGGGAAACATGTCTCCCGTTTCAGATACTTTTATTGTATAATATTATTTCCTTATTTGTTATGAACCTTTTTAATTAAGACACCTTCTTATGATGAATATATTTAATAGTAGGTTCCGGTTTTAAAATGTACCGATTTTCACTAAAGTGAACCTATTAGAAACGTATTCTCATCTTTTATTTATTTAAATTATTTTTTTTCTTTCCGCAAATTTGAGGGTGTCACAATGGCGCTGCGGTTAGTTGGAAAAGTTCCAAACAAAGTGTTATAGCAGATTCTACAACTGAGTCTGAGTACTATGCCGCTTCGGAAGCTGCAAAGGAAGCTATATGGATGCGTCAGTTCTTACAAGGACTAACCGTACTTCCTAGTTCGAATGACCTAATCACCATCTATTGTGATAATAGAGGTTCCATCTTCCAAGCTAAGGAGCCTAAGTCTAGCAACAAGTCTAGACATGTACTTCAGAAGGCTCACATGATTCAAGATTATGTGGAGCAAAAAGAGATAGTGATAGACAACATTACTTCGGATGACAACATCGCGGACCCTCTCACTAAACCGTTAAAATATTATAAGCATCAAGGGCACATTATTTCCATGGGAATTAAACGTGTTCCTGAGTTGTAGTAGCTGTTTATATGGATTAGATAAATGTCTCTTTTTCATATACTATTTATAACATCATCGTATTGATTCATATTTTGTTTTTCATGTGGATTGTACGACAACATTGAACGCCACAAAGTGAACTGAATTACATTATATATGTTTTGGTCCGTAATCGCCACATGAGCTGATAACTCTGGCAGTTATATTGTGAAGTTGATTGATGGTGGGTTCAACGAGCCATAAGTGAAACGGTTGACTGATCGATCACAGATACGAGTTATAAAGATACCTCGTAGGACCTCGTGACAACGTTATGGAGTCCTAAATGTTTAAGAACATTCGGTGCCAGGTCGTGGATTGGACGTCCATAGTGTTCCTAAAGTCGATTCTTTTGACTATCGACTGTCTCTTGAGATTAAGGCAGTTTTTGGGTGACTTTAGTTTCTTTCTCATGGTCGACCGTAACAGGAGGCTAAACAGATTTTTACTGGGTCATTTCATACTGTGCTTGTATCTGCAGGATTCGAGTTGAAGAAAATATCCAACCTTTATCAGGTTTTGTTATTTCTCAGGGCCACTCGAGGAGTTGTAACTGAAATGCATGGCCATGCTCGAATAATGATTCGTTTATCAGTTCAGTTACTCTTTAGTCGGGAAAACCACTCTTGATATAGATCACTTGTAGAATACGACCTTTGTGAATACGGACTTTGCAAATTGTTTTACATTGAGTGGGACAAAGTTTGGATATGAGAATCGGTTATCGCACATACACTTGTAAGGACATGTGGGAGATTGTTGGAGCTAGTGTCCTCCACAGTTAGTGTGATAACATGTATAAATCTCTTACAGGTTCACAGGGTATACTTAAGATTCTTATCAGTTGATTAACGTTTATCGATAACTGTTGGCTTGGCTAGAAGTTTTGACGTTATTTGGCTCATTTTAATGGCGGTGATCAACTGGTCCCTAAAAGTCACACCTAAAGGATGTGTTTGAGAGATATGATTATATGAATAATATAATCATATTGATGCCTTATATGACTAAAAGGTTAGTCGATGTATATGATGATATGATTAAATAATACTAGCTGAGACGAATTAAATGTTAATTCGTAATTGAATATAAACTGTTATACCTAATTCATGTATATAATGTAATTATTTAATACGATTAAATAATGTAAGCTTAAACGAATTAAATGTTAATTCGTAATTAAATATAAACTGTTATATTTAATTAGTAAATTATAAATATACGATATTTATAGTTGACGTATATATTATACGATATTGTCATAATAAATGATGTCAGACCGGTATTAATAAATCAACTACAAAATGTTGTATGGACTTATTAATATGTGACAACATAAATGACAATAATAATACATACACATATTATACATTAAATAAATAAAAGAGGGAAGACTCCTATCTTAACTCTATTTACCAAAAACAAGTAGAAGAAATGAGGGAGACTCCTCCCTCTACTACACTACTTGGTCGGTTAGGGAGAGGAGAAGAGTTGTATATAAACTCTTCTTCTCTACATCATCGATATATAACAACTTTTTACAAAATTTAGCAGTAAGTTTTGTATTGATTCTAGCACAAGAAAAGGCATTTCTCATAACATCTTGGGTGCAACGATTAGGAGAATACCGATCTCGATATTTGTTCTTAGGCCATATTCCTAGGACCAAAGGTTGATTCTAATCTTTATGCTTTTCGTTTATGACTAGTATTTCAGATATTATAATTTCGTTATAATCCTTAAATTTCATGTTGAAATATACCGTTATTTCCCACAATATCTTTATAACCAAGATGAAGAATACACCATAATAGGCAGTAAACCAAGAGCTTAAAAATATACATATATACTAACTACCAATTATACTTCTCAAGATGTTTGCTTAACATTAAGATCAAGAGTTGAGAAGTTCTTACCATCCTTTCTTAAAGTGTTAATAAACTTGAAACACCTTACCAATTTATGTATCACACCTCAACTTTTTAGGCTCTATGTGAGAGGTCAAAAACAACATCTCATATGCACCTTGAGCAACGAAAGTTATTTTGATAAACGCATGTTGGTCCCTCTCACTTTAGCCTGCAAAACAATCAATCTTTGGAATTTGGTACCTAAATAATTTTGGGTCCTTTTTGGCTAGTCATTGTAGCCATCAAGTCCTTTATAATCCATATCTTTTTAACCAACTTGTGACCTTGTTTACGATCAACCTTTTTCTTGTCACAAGGGTTACATGTATGACCATAATTTCGGCATTTGAAACACTTCTCATAATTGGTATTCAAATTACAAGAAGGATGAGATACACATGCCATATTTTTGTGAGTCTTCTCTTGAGATACCTTTAATGATGGAGCCATATGTAGGATCTAAACTCTTAGGTGTTAGCCTTTCAAGAGCATGAGGCTCTGATACCAATTGTTGAGTTTATGGATTTGGTACTCAAGAAGGGGAGGGGGTGAATTGAGTACTCTTTTTACAAATTTCGTTGCTTAAGAAACTTAAAATCAAATTATCAGTATTGATTGTAAAATGAATAGTCCGTCGTACTGTTCAATTGACTTGTCTGTAGAGTACGTGATCATTTATTCAAATAAAACGAAAGCAATAACGAATGTAATAAGGAAATCGTTTGTAGTCTTATGAAAGCAATCGTGATGGATAAACACAATAGACTATAGGTAGAGTCTTTGTGTTTGCGGAAGCGTGCACGATTATAAAAAAACAATAAACAACATAAAGCAAATTAAAGAGAAACAAAACACAAGCGATTTTTAAGTGGTTCGACCTACACTATTTAGGTCTACGTCCACCATCTCTCTTATTAATGTTTCTTTAATAATCAACCCCGACTACAAAGAAACCCCCACAACCTACTCCGGTTTTGCGACTCGAGTACAAAACCCTTGTACCCCAACACCCCGCAACTAACTCTAGTTTTGGAGACTCGAGTGCTAAACTCTTAGCACCCCAAAGCTCTCTCTTTAGATATGAAATATTACAATCAAATGTGTCTCTTTTACAATGTCTTCATATAAGACTAATAGAGACGAAATTGAATTCCTTATAGCAAGAGAATCGAGCAATACAAAACAGAGTTGCAAATTAAACAGTCTCACGAACTGTTCAATATATTGACAGACACCTTTTCAGAAAATATTTGCAAAATGAATTTAAAAGCTTAAAACATAAAAACTTAATTTTGCAAAAACGTTAAAGCACATGAAAAGGGTGAGTATTTATGAAATAATAGTCTTGTATTTATAGGAGAAGTGTTGGAACTAAATCTCTTAAATTAAAGCAAAAAGATAATATATCTTGAGAATATAATTCAAGAATATTTTTAGATAACAAAAAGATCTTTTTACCTATTCTCCAAGCAAAAATAACTTCCAAGATTTTTATCCTCAAATGCTATTATAAACTGAAAGTTTATGTGTTAGGATATTTTGTTCAAAGATATTATTGTTTATAAAATATTTTATTTCGAAATATCATTTAAGAAAAGAGTTTGGAAAATCTTTTTAGCAGTTTCCATAACCAGATCTCATTTGAACAGTTCAGCGGACTGTTAAATTATTGCTCAGTAATATATTTGCTCTTTTCTTTATTTTTACAACACACATGACACTAAACAACGACACACTTCTCTTCAATTTTCATGTCTTCATTAAATATCCTTTGAACATATACATACTTGAGAACACACACACACATTAGTAGCACAAGAAAAACATTATACGAAATACTTGTCATCATCGAAAGAACATATCTCAACAAGTATGAAATTGCCCGGTATTAGCCGAGTCCTCACGAATTTACTCTTGTATTCCTTTTAAAAGACCTTATACTAATATATTGTGGACACTTATTTTCACTTTTATTCTATCGATATAAAACATGAATTTGCGTCCTTAACACTAATTAATATCAAAGAATGGTCAATCGATCGAGTGAGTAATTGTATGCAGTTTTTTTTTCAGAAGGGAGGCATGAATTTCTTACATTTGTCATGTTTTAAATGCGCAATTATAAGATTCTCTTCGATTAGTATTCACTATTGAGGCAAGCTGTCTCTAGTAAAATTGTGTTATACAAAGTGTTTTCGGTATATTTAATCAAAATCTATCGGACAAAACTTCTAACTATTTCCAATATATAACTAGTTTTACCCTCGTGCAAATTGCACGGGTTTATTTTTCGAACATTGTTTTTATCATATATTTGAATAAATAAAATAATGTTAACATTTGGAATTCACAGGCGCAAACATAGAATATTTCATATAAAATATTAAACTCAATACATTAACGCTCTTGTATCAAACATAAAATAAGTAATAAAAAAATAATTAAAACATTCTAAATAACATTATGAATTAAAAAATTATATAAAAAACTTGATGTTTATAATTACTAAATTAGAAGTGATGTAAATACTGATATGATTAAAGAGATAATAACAAACTTGATTTATTTTTTAGAAAAATTATATATTTCAGTTGTAAGACGGTTAGCATACAGCAGCTCTGACCTGCTTCTAAGCAAGTTCTGACGCGAGTCACCTGACTTATTTCCGACATGACCAATATTATAAATTAACCCATTAGATTGTGTTAAAATAAACTATATTTTAATAAAGTGAATATTTAATAAATCTATAGTTTCTCACCAATTAGTATTCACTTCATTAATCTGCAATTTAATTTGTTGATTTTTTTTAATTATAATTTTGCAAACTGGCCTGGTATGGTTATAAATATATTATATAATTTAATTTTATAAGTATATCTATATTATTATTAATATTATTTTCCAATATAACTGACATAACTAATAAATACCAATTTACGATTTTATCATATTTCAATTGAAGGAGAGTATTTTTAGTTACATGAGTATTTTCTTTCTAATTTGTGTAAAAGTGGGGAAAATATCATATAAAATGAATTTTTAATTTATATTTGGTATAAAATTAATGATCCTAAAACAAACGTGTACTAAATTTTTATTGAAATTATTCAAATATAGTAATAAAAAATTTAATGCATAAATCATTTTGTAAATATTAATCATATTTTAGAAGGTGTATTTTAATTAAATAAAGTTAAAAAGTTAGTGGGGGCCTTGTGTACATGATGCAGTGGCTTCACCAAATGGTTCTAAATGTTTGTGTTTTAATAGAAGAAAGATATTAAATAATTATTAATTCATGTTACGCCATATCACCAAACATCAGCCTTGGAGTACATTTTATGCTAGTTTGTTAACCATTTTTATATAATTCGTTATCTTATAAGTTTTTACTTTCCAGCTATCTTTTCAGACTTTAGTTAGTTTTTTCAACTTTCAGTTATTTTTTCAGGTTTCATATAGTTTTATATGAGAGCCAAATAATTTCCAACTTTTCTATTTTCTTCTCATTTACTTTTTCAAGATTAAAACAACCAAACTTTGACCGTAAATATATTCTTTATTATATAAAAGGAATAACATTTTTAGCAATCCTATTGGCTCCTTGATTTAAGAAAAAAAAAGTTACTTTTCTAGAGGTGGTCGTCCCATACACAATTGCATCAAATTTCTTTATTTTGATTTTACCCATTCAATTTGCTCACTACAAATTCAAATGCTTACAATTTTTTTTGATTAAGCTATACAAATCTAACTTACAATTAAATATAATATACACATTATATGATAATTTTTCGTTTAAAAAAAGTATCACGAAAAATGAAGGAAATCAACTAAATGAAAAAAAAAACACTGTAAAATAGACACTAAATTCAAAGATTTGGACTTTACATCACAAAACAAAAATAAAAAATATAAATAACCTGACGCATGAGACTTCAGAGTGAAACCATAATATATTAAAAAACAAAATTAGAGAGCATGGGTAACTTAATTTTTTTTTGGCAGCCAAGGGTAACTTAATTGTATGTACACGAAGTATCATTTATTACTAAGAAATCGTAATGATTTATCCATAAGAGATCCGTAGAGATTAGTAGCTTAAATTATACATACGTCGAATTACCGGTGATTATTGACTCATTTAAATTGTCGCGACGTTAAACATTTTACAACCCTTATTTATATGCTCATGTATCCAATGAAAACTCATGTTATTGCGATCCAGTCCGTGCATTTATTGCACGGGTTTAAAACTAGTAGAGTTATTAATACATAAAACTAAAATATTTATATTTATTATCAACGATCTTTCACAAAATATTTTCTACAAAAAGAAGTTACATTTACTATTCATAAAGTAAAGTCAAAGGTCCAACTTGAGGATTGTGAAAAAAAAAATTGGAACAAAAATAGAAAAATCAAGGGAAGTACATTATTCGATTAATCGATTTAGTTACGGATGAACCTCATCAATCCCCCTTACTACTTACAAAATAAAACCTCTCTTAATTTTCCCGCATAAAAGCTCTTATCTCTGTTGCGCTTTTTTATTATGTTGATGCCACAAATAGGCATTAACACACCTTTTTTCTATCTTATCTATCAAAGTAATATCTAGAGATAACCTAGTAATTTGAACTCTACATGTCCAATTTAGAGTTAGAAGTGTGGAATTGATTTCAATCATATTTAAATTTATATTATATTTATATGGTATATCTTTTACAAAGAAATAATCACTAATTATTATGCAATCTTCTCCATAATTTTTCTGATTTAGATCCGTCTTTCAAAATGCAAGTTATATTTGTGGAATGTTTTATATCGTTCAAAACATTTGTATAGCTTTTTTTTAGAAAAAAAATAAATTTTATTTTAATAATTTGTAAATCGTCCTTTACATGTGTTGTGAATTACAGAACATTCATAGTTTGTTCATTTATTTGAACTAAAACATTTTCAGTTTATTTAAGAAAAAAAAATTTGTATTTACCAATTTGAATAATGTGACATCTACTGTTGTGCTTGTTTTGGCACACAAATTTTTATTTAAGACGGATGTATCAGTTTTAACCTTCGAACGGGTTAACGCTATGTTTGGCAATGCATTTCAGGTACATGTTTTGTAGGAAGTAGCTTTTTTGACAAACTTTTCACGCAAATGATTTATTAAAAGTGTTTGGCTAGTAGACCTGACAAATGGGTCAATAAGATCGGGTTTGGGTCGGGCCAATTCAAGTCGGGCCAGTTTGGGTCTATCATATTATCTGGTTAGTTCGGGTCGGGTTGTTTCGTGTTTAGGATGATTTTCGGGTATGTTGATCGGTTCTATTTTGGGTCAATGGGTAAGGTTATTTCGGGTTCGGGTCATTTTCGGGTTAATAATTAAGAAAAAAGGTGTATATAGTCATTTCAGGTCTTTTTTGTTCAATTAGATTTGTATTTTTTTGGGTCATTTTCGGGTTAGTGGTTTCAAATCAGATCATTTCTGCTCGTCGGGTCAGTTTCGGGTCAACGCACTTCGGATCAAGTTCGGTAGGTCGGGTTAATTCGGGATTCGGGTTTTACAACTCGGGTTAGTTTCGGGTCTCGGGCCAGCCTTTTCGGGTCGGGTCATTCGGGTTGGGTTGCTTTTGCCATGTCTATTGGCAAGTAGCTTATTTGCCCAAATAAGCTATCTAAAATGAAATGCTACATAGGGTAGCATTTGAGATTACCTGATTTATGTTATTCAATAATTTTAATTAATTATTATACCCTTTTATGTAATTTCTGAACAAATCAGCTATCTTTTCAGTTAGTTTGTCAAACATTGTTTATATATTATGTTATCTTTTCAGCTCTTAATTTTCAGCTATCTTTTCAGGTTTCAGTTTTCGGTTACCTTTGCATGTTTTAGTTACCTTTTAAGCTAGTTAAAGCAAACAGAGCCTAAGTATGTGAAATAAACAGTACAAAAGTGATATTTACGGAATAACAAGACATTTAGCTTATATATAAATGTACTTATTTAATATGTTTTAATATTAAGGCTAATATATCGCTCTTTAACAATGATTAATATTTTTGGTGGCGTGATAGAAGAAACAATCACCAATCACCATTTCTTGTGCATTTTATTCGTTTGCTTGTTTATGAAAGAGGGTCTACAAAAGAGAAAGAAGGATTCTGGAGCACTCCTCTTTTCTTCAACACTTATAAGTTATCACGCCTTGCTTCTCTTCCAGACATTTCTTAAGTGGTTTTTTTATGTTGTTTTCACCCTTTTTTTCGGGCGAAGTATTTCCCCCTATTTAATCGCTTCTCTTTGTATTTTCCCCAGCTAGCTAGCTAACAACTTGTGCAAGGGATGAGAAAGAATTGGGTCCAAATTAACCTTTCATCCATCATTGTCATCCCTAGAAACAAGTTAAATACATGAAAATGAGTAATAGGCGAAAGTATTTTTAAAACAATACTCAAAAATTAAAAATTAAGTATTTGTCGTTTTGGGTCGGATTCAAAACTATTTTTCAAAATGGTCTCCACTGTCCACGTAGGCTCGGGTTTTCAAAACCTGAAATACGGAAAAAACACGCCATTGGGAATAGCATGTCTTTAAATTTTTTTCTTTTTTTTTTAAAAAAAATTGTACTGTTAGTACATTCCCAATGGCGTGTCTCTGTGAGAAAACCCGTCATTCCCAATGGCATGTTTACTTTTAGTCCATTTTTGTAAGTTTGCAATTTCCTACTCACTAGAAACACGCCATTGCCAATGGCGTGCTTCCTCCGTGTTTTTGGTTCGCGAAATCCGATCCTACGTGGACACCATTTTGATAAATAGTTTTAAACCCGACCCAAAACGACAAATACTTATTTTTTGAGCATTATTTTAAAAATGCTTTCGTAGTAGGCTAGGTAGCATCAAAACGGACACGAACACGGACACGGACACGGACACGGACACGGACACGGACACGAATAAGTGATACGATATCTCGTAACATTCAGGACACGAGACACGTTATTTAAATTTAACAAAATATATATATTTTATGGTTATAAATAACGTACGATTTTTTTTATTTGTATAATATTAAATTTAAATAATTTAAGGTAATTTTTATTTTGCCTATAACTCATTCTCATTTCCCAACCAAACTCATCTTCTAATTAATCTCTTTTTGTATTTCGACTACTCATTCCTCGTTTATAGGTATCCATGTGTCCGACGAGTGTCGAACACGAGACGGCTTGTTAGGAGTAGTGGCCGTGCTACAAAGGTGTAACAGATGCATGAAAATTAATAAAATGCATTTAGCCTTACTTTCCGTCAATAGCTTATAACTTTTCAATCGAAAAATATGTTATTAAGCCATAAAAGTCTACGATGAATCCAAATATAACGTTATTTTTAAAAATAAAATTTGTTAAGGTAGAGTTCTCACAGTTCTCTTTATATTAGTTGTTCTCACTAGATCACAATTTTCTCGCGCCTGAATCTTGTTTTCGTGCACCTAGAGCCTATTCTATAGTACCATTGGATATCTGTACATTTAATACATATTTTTAAAATATAAAAAATAATTATGTTTAGCTACACCAAATATTGTACATGAATAAACTAAACTAAGGGTAATTGATTCATCTAAACTTTCGAAACAAGAGTGTGATTATAATAAACAATTAGTATGATTGTAATGAACAAGTCGTGTATCTATAATAAAAAAACAACTTAAGTCAAGTTCGTTGAGTCCTTCCTATTTATTGAGTCGCACTCATTGTTTATTACAGACACAAACATTGTTCATCACAGTCACATTCATTGTTCATTACAGTTCGCAACTCGTTCATTACAGTTACACTTATTGTAATTAAAGTTCACAATATGTTAATTGAAGTTACATTAGAATATAATTGAAAGGGACGACTCTTTTATTGGACATAATGAAAATAACAATTACTTTAAATCAATTTTACAGTTACACGACTTTTCTATTACAGTTACAACACTTGTTTGTTATAGTTACACTCCCAAAACATTAAAATTACACTTTATAAAATGAAGTTATATAAATTCCATTCTCAAGTTACATTTTTTTAAAAACTGAAGTTATAATATATATTAGTTGAATTTACATTATATTCACTTAAAATTACACTCTTTAAAACTTAAAGTTACACTTAGTAAATGAACTTAAATTACACAAAATCTATTTGTGGTTTATGGTCATGTTTCACAGCATCTTCATCATAATCATCTCCCTCTTCATAAAAAAAAACTGCAATTAAGAATTTAAAAACATAGATATGATTAAAAAACATTAAACAAGTCATTTAAACAAAACTCAACCGAGTTTTTGAGCACAAATGAGAGGTAATGAATTGATCGGGTCTGTCGCAAGCCCTGGTCAAAGATAATTACCCAGACTAGGCTAATAACAAATTAATGTAATTAGGGAAGTAGGGGTCGATCCACAGGGAGATGGTGTTTCCTATAGAATGTGAAATGTCTTGCAATTGGGTCTTATCTAACGAGTATCTGGGTTTTGGGGTTTTAATTTCTAAACTAATAAAAGGCATAAATGAAAACAAAATAAAAACAATATCAAAACGAAAACAATAAAGCAGGTGATGAATTAAAAATGATAAAGAGAGTCTAGGGAAGTAGGTTGACACATGTAGATTAACATATTGATGAAATTGGATTTAACACATGCAAATAATTCATTGTGAGTTCGTAAGAATGATGTGTTCATTACAATCATAGATCAGATGGTCTAGCAGGCTTTTAGGCCATTTACTAGGTCTTAATCTATCATGTCATGCTTTGTCTATTCAATTCACGTATTGCTACCTTGAAAAAGAATTCCATTTTAGTCAATGATTTTGGCCAGAAATCGTTAACTATCGTTACAATCCAAACATGCATAGACACAACGTTTTAAAGGCACAATTTCTTTATCCAATTTTCATCTTTTAATTAACCTAACATGGCTACCCTACACCCTAGAAAGGTGACTACTTACTCATGGTATTGTTTAAACCTAAGATGATGTTAATAATAAAAACTAGGATAGACATGTTTATTTGGTTTTGACAATATTTTAAGACTCTTTAATTGGCGATAATAACTACGCTATATTGACAATCTAATGAAGTGAAACGATTACAACGATATTGAAATTGAATCTAAAATAACATGTACAAATAGCAATCAAATAAGAAATAAAAAGACTTTTAACAAAAGATAAAATAGGAATACCTAGATGACGATCAACAACGACAATGATGAAATATAAACAACCCCAATAGAAATTCCTTGCATAGAATTATCGATCCACGAATTACAACGCTTGAACCACACAAAGTAGATTACAAAGATGAAATTCTTATTGATCTAGGCTAAGGATTTGATGTAGAAAAGACAGAAATAAACTAAGAAACAAAGGACAAAAAAGAAGAAGAAAATGATCTAGACAAGAGAAGAGAGGCTAGGTTTCTCTCCTCCTAATCTAGGGTTTCTAACCTAAAGAGAAATGTAAGAAGAGAAGAGAAGTGAAGTATGGAGAGATGTGTTGAGAAGTGTGGCTGAGGCTCTCTTTATATAGCAGTAGGGTTTCGTGGGGGAGGGGTCATGCATTGATCACATAGGACAAAAAGGAGGAAGTCGAAGCAAAAGCTCGGATCAGCAGACATCCCCGATCGGGTACACCACTTACCCGATCGGGTAAGTTGTAATCTTGGTACATTGACTTCCGTTTCATCTCCCCTTGCATATGACTTGACTTTCATTATCCCCCTTGACCTCTTGGGTCGGGTTTGATGATAGGATTTGAGGTAGAAGGTCGATTGCTTCGCTTGTTTGATCGATCTTTTGACAACCGCGAAATCGTCTTTAGTTCTTCTTTCTTTTGAATCAGTGAACCTTCTTGAAATGCCTTTGACTTGGTCAAGCTCGCTTCTCAAATGGTCGGGTTCTAGGCAAATCCTCGGAAATATAGAAAAAAGGCGTAGAAACGTCACTTTCCCTACAAAACAGGTTTAAACATGGAATTCGCCTAGAAGACGACATTAGCTCATAAAATGGCTTAACAAAGCACAAATGACATACAAAACCGAGCTAAAATGGGGATTAAAATCATACAAATATTCACTTATCAAACTCCCCCAAACTAAACCCTTGCTTGCCCTCAAGCAAACATAACAAACAATACCAGGACAAGGGTTGCAAGCATTGGCTACTACACCATCAAGAAACAAATCTCAACATAAAGCTTTTGGAAACATAATGAATCATAACCCAAAAACAACATGGGCAAGAATGATACATAAACATGGCTGAGATTTACATAACGGCGTAGCACAAAGAATTTCACTATAGATTTTTGGCTCTTGCATGATCTTTTGACAGGTGGACTCTCACGGCACACTCGAACACTCATTGTATGTAAAAGGTGATTTCTTTATATGTAAATGTTTTTGAGACACTCACCTATCTACGACTCATGAAAATGTGTCCGCAGTCTAATATGGTAAACAATTCAAATTACAAGTCAAAGATCACAATGCACACAGAAAAGAAGCCGGAAGAATAGGAAGAAGGCTTTGGGAAATGGATGAAAGGTGGACAAACAGTTATGGTTACTGTGAAGTTTTAAACGAGCTAGCAACTAACCAATGATAAATGGATCATCAATCCAAACTTTCGATCAATTTCCCAGAAGACGGATAACGAAGCCAAAAGCAACAAATTGACTTATTACACACGAAACACAAGGGTAAACTCCTTCTGAATATTGACTTGACATTTATTAGGAGATACTCACAACTTCTTCTTTTATTTCTTCCCTTTTTTTGCTTTTTTTTTTCATTTCTCTTTTTTCTTTTCTTTTTTTTTCTTTTGAACATAACATCACTTCTTGAACATTTTCGTTCTCCTAAATTCACTTTGTCAAAAAGGAACAAAATCTTCTCAAAAGAGCACTTATACACCATAGTCTAGGTACTAGCTCAACAGGGTAGGCAGTTTTTATATGTAGCTATTATTTTGTGAAGCATTTGTATGAAGGGGCTAATTTTGAGGTGTAATTCAAACTGAAAAAAGGCTTCAAATCTTAGTGAATCATGAATGCAATGCTTATAGGAATGAAATGAGAACCATACTTATGCATTTTGACATGACACATATCACAATGAGAACTACACACACCTAGATGAGACTGGGTATAGATGTACCAGTCTAAGGAGGTTCTACCTTACAATATATGTAACTTGCCAAATGTCAAGATCAAGCGTACTCATCTCTAGATTCATTCCATGCCTACTGTGTACAAGACTTCCCCATGTATGCAAAATTCAATTTATGTTGAATCATTATGCTTTTGAAAGCTCTAAAATTGGGAAATGTAACATGAAAGCATAGTAAACAAGCAAGCAAAAGCATAAAAAGCATTCAATTATGTTCAAAAATTTTGAATTTTTCTCTTATTAAAAAATTTGAAACGATGATCAACTAAAATGAAAAATGGGAAAATGCAATCCCTCCCCCAAGCTAAACATCACATTGTCCTCAATGTGAGCACAATGACAAAATATGCAATGAGATGCTTAATGGGGAAAAGGGAAAAAAGGAAAAATGAAAGAAGAATGAAGCTTACTAGTCGGCGCGGACTCCCCCAAGCTAGTCTTTTGGACTTGACAAGGAAGGTGTAACACCCGCAAATGTACCCTATTTTTATAGTAAAAATATTATACGGATACTTTTCAACGAAATTTAGTTTTAGTTTAGAATTAAATTTTTCCGTGTCTAATTTAGAATTTCCGAGTTCGTATTTGGACTTTACGCGAGATTCCGAATAAGTTACGTCTTAAGACGTTTATGGGCTTTTCTCATGATTTTTCCACTTACTCCTTCATATACACCCTCACAACCCTAACTCCCTCATTCAATCTTCTTCTTCTTCCTCACCAAGTAAACACCAAAACCTAGACTCCATATTTGACCCATCTTAGAATCGTCACTACTCATTAATTTCTCGCTCAAATTCACTAAGGTTCGTCTTATTCGTTCCCTCTCATCGTCCTCTATCCGTTTTGGTAATAAAATTACCGTCTTTCTCGCCTTTCATTTTATCCGTCTTTCTCAAAGGTGAATTATATTCATCTTTTATTGTCTAATTGTAGGTGGTGACCTCCAAGACCCCGACAAAGACTACTTCTTGATAGAAGAGGATATCGGCGCGGAGTGAAGACGCGAAAAGGTAACGGTGAAGGGTTACTCGATATCATTTACGTGTTTTATGTGTTTTCTATTTTAGTAATCGTTTTTAGAATAGGATTAGTAATCACAAGAATTGTGTTTTTGATGATGGTTGCTGTTAGTTGATAAGTGATATGAGAATTGATGGTTTGTAATGATACATGATGATTTTTGTATGTTGATAACAAGTTGGAGTTTGATCGTGCCTGAGTCCAGCAAAGGACGCTGGCAGCGTCGTATGGCGCGGGCAGCGTTTCTTGCTGCTAGTTTTCCCAAAGTTGAACTTTTGAATTCTAGTTTCCGCCTTGACTTTCCTTGACCCTTTGGACTTAGTATTCTTGCAATGATGATTTGTTTGTAGACCACTCCAATTGACGGGTTTGGGTCTCGGGTCTCGAGTTTGACCTTGACTTTTGTTGACTTCCGAGTTTGACTTTATTAGTTGACTTTAAATACTAATGTTTCGAATGTATGATAATCCCTTCGCTTGTATCGCATGTTTTGTGACGGTTTTTGATATGTCCCACTTTGAGTCGGTTTTACAAATGTTACGGTTTGAGCACTAATTTCCTATGTGCTTTGTACTCTCATTCCCTTGGCTACCTCCACGTTCGTAAGGCTGGAATGTCGGAACGGGGACTGTATCCTTACTGCTTAATTGCATATGTTAGTGGGCATATGACGATGTTGTTGGGAGGCAAACTTTTTGCGTTGATCGACCCGGCCGTCAAATGTTGTATACTTGCGAGGTGGTGTCAACTGCATGCAGCGTACCGCTTGTTATGAGGCTTGTGCTCTTTTCCGCCTCTTTCGTGAATGTCGACCGAATTTGGGGTACTCGGCGTCTATGATTGACCGAGTCTTGGATGCGAAATGTCATCGCTTGTCGAATCGGAAAACGGTTTATTCCGAGAGTCTGGCCAGGTTTAGACTAGGACCGGGTATTTATATCGTCGTCCTACCAGGAGGAAATTAGTCTACATTTATGAAATATAGCATCGTGTATGCGTTCAAGGAAATGTTGTATCCCGTGGATGCCTTTTAATCATACTTGCCATGTACACGGTGCTAGTGCGTGGCATTTACCGTGAGAGATGTCGTCAATGTATTGGTATGTTTGGATGGAGGATTATATGATTGATTATTCATGATCTTTGGATGACTTGGCATGGTTTGTTTGTTGAGTCTCAATCTTATCAAACTTATGCCGCTAACGGTGAGATGCAAGCCCTAGTGAGTGTATATGGTTGCCTAAGAGTGTCTTCCCCGAGTCATTCTATAATATGATGGTTACGGATTTGTACTTCAGATGCTCTTATCTAGATATATTGAATTGCATATTTATGCTTTCTCGTACTTCATATGTATATCTATATATGCATGCTTCTACTTTTGTATTTCCATTATGTACGTTTAATGTGATATGGCTTGGAGAACCCGGAGTTACTCCCCACTGATTGTGGCGTTCATGTTTTTCATGGATGAACAGGTTGCTTGATTGGATGGCTTTTTGCTTGTGGTATTTTGGGTTCGGGTGTGAGCTAGTGGGCGTTGGCCTGGATGAATCACCTCTAGACGTTGTTTAGCTAGTTTGCTAATAACTTTGATGTTTGATACATTTTGAGAGACTACGTCTCTTTGTAGTATATTTTATATTTCGGTTTGTAATTATTGACATTCCTCGTACCTTTCTAATTGCATGTGAAAAGTTTTAAAAACACCGTATTTTCCGCTATATTAATCGCATGCTTGTATGTTTTATTTCCGCATTCGCGAGGGTTGTCAC
>JAIUZE010049882.1:0-64733 GCA_022085475.1 Heliosperma pusillum
CACTCACATTATATCTTATTGCATGATTTTACTTTTGTATTTCCTTATATGTACGTTAAAGGTGATATGGCTGGGAGAACCCGGAGTTACTCCCCACTGACTGTGGCGTTCATGTGTTTCATGAATGAACAGGTTGCTTGCTTGGATGCCTTTTTGGATATGATGTTTTGGGGTTCGGGTGTGAGCTAGCGGGCGTTGTCCCTGGAAGTTTTCACCTCTAGACGATATTAGCTAGTTTTGCTAAACACTTGTTCTTTGCTAACATTTTAAGAGACCCCGTCTCTTTGTTGTATTTCTGTATTTAGTTTGTAATATTTGACACTCCTCGTTTTATTTAACTTGCATGTATAAAATTTTTTTTTAAACTACCTATTTCCGCTATATAATTCACATGCTTGTTTGTTTTATATTTCCGCATTCGCGAGGGTTGTCACAAAACTGGCCAGACTCTCGGAATAAATTTGTTCAGATTCGACATACGATAAACGTTTTGCATCCAATAATCGATCAACCCAATGGACGTCGAGTACCCCAAATTTGGCTAAACCACACGAAAGAGGCGGAAAGAGTACAAGCACCATATTCTGACTAAACCACATGGAAGATGGGGTCTAGAATAAACAAGCAAGTACGCTACATGCAATGAAACCGCCTCGCAAGAATACAACATTTGACGGTCGGGTCGATCAACGCTGAGCGTTCCCCTTCAAACAACGTCGTCATATCCTCACTAACATATGTATAAGAATAAAAGAAATGTACCCTCCTCGCTCCGCTATCGAGTCTAACGAGTATAAGGGTACAAACGGGAAATGAGAGTTCCATATGATCCAACAACCATAACTTAACTGACTACTCATGGCATACATGACTGAAATGCAAGTAAGACATTCAAAACTGTCACTAAACATGTGAATAAGGCATGTGAAGTACTATATAGTTCATAGATAATATTCTATGTCATTACATAAGATTATAACGCAAACAAACCATAAAGTTCATTATATATAAAGTCATGTGAGAAAGAAGAGAAATCAGCCTAGCTACAAGGGTTTCTCAGCAGGTCAGGCAACCGGCGGTCGGTCGCCGGCTTGGTGACTAAGCATAACCGAGAAGAGTAGGAATAAAGAGCATGGGTCCCCAGCCGGTTAGTAGACCGGCGGTTGGCTGATCGGCTGGGCAGCGAGGCAACATCTTAAAAACTTCAACAAACATCAGGGGGTTCCTAGCCGGTCCGCTGACCGGCGGCCAGTTAGTAGGCTATGACCATGCTCACATTCCAAAAATGTCATCCAACATATAATGGCTTCCCAGCCGGTCTACTGACCGGCGGACGGTCAGCTGGCTGGGACCTATCGACACTCGAAGACTGACCAAAATGAAGTAGGGGGTTCCCAATCGGTCAGTTGACCAGCGGCCAGTTGGCTTGTTGGGGCCCTTTGCACCGAAATTGACATGTAAAATTCCTTTTTAAGCATCCGAACTTCAAACCTTGTTTATCATACCTACATAAATCTATCACTAATCATCATTCCACATAACATAAGAGTATCAAAACACTCAATTAAACAACAATGACACAATTAATCCATCATTAATGACTTGAACACATGTTTAAGCAACAAGAAGGAGGATTATCACCCAGACTTCCAAATTCCATCACTTCAGGACATATGAAACATAATTCAACAATTCAACATGTAATAACATGAAATCATGATATTAACTAACAAAGAACTCATCTTTATCATAATTACTACCGTAAAACACATAGAAAACACATAAAAATGCGATAACGAGTAACTCGTCTACATTACCTCTTTAGCACTCCAAATAAGCTATCCTTAAGCAAACTAACGATATCAACGGATTTCCTTGAACCAACTCTTCAAAATTCTACCTTTACGACAATTAATATGATTATAACCTAAAACTTTAATTCTGGAAAAATGGCTTTTAAACAAAGTTCAAATATTCAATATTTTCTTACCTAGAAAGGAGGAGGGCGGTAATAGGAACATTAAATGGAATTAAATTCCGTTAAGAAATGAGGAAATTATGTTTGTCTTAAGATTAGATCTAACAGGTGGGTTTTGTTAAAAGTTAGAAGAAGATGATGATAAAAGTAAGCGGAGAATGAGAGGAGAAGAATTGTGTAAAAATCATAAAGTTTCTTTGAGAGACGAAGAAATGACATCCGTCTTAATCTTTTGAATTATGTAGGTTTAATGGGGGTTTTTGGGTTGATGAAAGGGATAAAGTTGTATGCTGAAAAATGGAGGGAGATGGAGTTTATTGTGGGTTTGTTTTGAGAAGGTGAATAATAAGAGGCCCAAATCTCATTTTGGGTTGACCCACTTGGATTTTCGCGTAGAGTTCGATTATGAACCCATGACGGACGCAAATGGCACGGTTTTTATCCAACTAAACTAAAATATTATTTAAGTCTAAAATAAAAGCTAACTAAAACAAAATAATATTAAGAAAATTAAATCGCTAAATGCGCGGGTGTTTCAAAAGCTCTTAGGTTACGTTCTTGCCAGATGGAATAAATTGTGCAACCAAGGCTGCAAGTAATCCATTTGCTTTCATCAGTCTTCCTGTGATGCCAAGTGCTTATCCAAGACAGAAGAGAGCATAAGTCAGTGCTATGGTCAGTCATTTGCATTCAATTTGTAACCAAGGCAAGCAGATCATTAGTGTAAGGACACTGAAAGAAGAGATGCTGGGCTATCTCACAATCTGCTTTACAGAGATAGCATCGATTAACTACAGGAATACCTCTAGTTGCAAGCATGTCTATTGTTGCCAATTTGTGCTGAGCTGATAGCATGAGATGAATTTTATGCCATGAAACTAGAGTTCCTCTTTGAATAGTCTGGAAGACTGTACAGACATGCAACTATTATCTTATAATATCATAAGCTTTGCTAACATAAAATTTTCCTTTGACAGTACTGGCTGCCAGCAGGTTGATGATATCTTGACTGCTACCTAATTGAGTGATTCAATCATTTTTGATGTGGAGAATGCCCTTAAAAATTTCAGAAAAATAATCTTTTATCTCAACATTCCAAATAGAGCAGTGATTAAAATGATATTTCAAAGTCCATTGAATCCACAGAGTAGCATTCTGTTGATCAATTTGCCAGAGACATTTAAGCAAAGTAGCTTTGTTCCAGGTTTCAATGTCCTTAATTTGGAATCCCCCCTCATCCCAAGGAACACATATGCTTTTCCAGCTTTTAAGAATCTGTTTCCTAGAATTATCAGTTCTACCCCAGAAGATGTCTCTACTCAGCTTAGAGATGAGCTTGCAGACTTGCTTAGGCAAGAGCAAACTAGTGCACCAGAAATTGTTAATGCCAAAAACTACAGAGTTAAGAACTTGCACTCTACCAGCATATGAGAGGTATTTGACAGAGTAGTTATTAATAAGACTCGCATTTTTAGGATCTAATTATTGTACATACCTTTAGTGAGTCTAGAAGAGTTGACAAGGATTCCAAGGTATCTGAAGGCGAAAGTAACATCTTTAATACCCACAACAACAAGAATAAGGCCCTTTAAAACATTGCTAACTCCACCAAAATAAGCTTCGGTTTGATACCAAACCATTCACAAAAAACATGAAGAACATGAGCAGCTTTTTGGACAAAGGACAGATCACCCCTAGTAAATATCATTAGGTCATCAGCATTAACTAGGTGGGCAATCCCCATTTTTGAGCATTTAGGGTGAAAGGATACTAGAGGGTCATTACACATTAAACCTAGAGAGGATTTCTGTAGAGTCTATTGATCGAATACGAAAGAGGGGGAAGAATTTAGTATTAAAAACTAGCCTCACTTTTTCGATTTATATGATATGTAATTAATTATTTGATCTTATAGATTAAAATACACTAATTAATTAATCAAAGTAAGCGCAAGTAACGAAATAACGAAAAGTAAAGAGAGTAGAGAGAGGCACACGGATTTTTGAAGTGGTTCAGTTTCACAAGTCGAAACCTACGTCCACTATTCTCGATTAATAATCTTTAATACCTTTCTACGGATTACAAAAATTATCAACCCACTCGTATAATCAACTATGATTATAACTCAAGGTGAGTATCGCTAAATACTCTATACTATCTTACGTTAATAAGAAAGTACCATATAACTCCACAGAAGCTCGTTAAAGAATAGTAAGATTATGTGATGTACTATTATCCAATAACATATTTCACGCGAGCGATTGACAAAGATTGATGCACGACTATATTGAAAAACAAACACTAAAAATATTAAATATTTTGCTCAAAGTTTGCTTTAAAAACGATTTGAAAAATTCTCTCAATGTGTATGTAAGTCGTTCGTTGTGTGTGATTGAGATGGAAGGAGTATTTATAATAGAAGCATAGGAGATGTAAAATCCAAAACCCTAGCCTAATATTTAAGAAAAATATTTATCTTTAATATCTCAAAATATTATTTGCTTTATCTTTTAGAAATATATTTATCTTTAATATCTTAAAATATTGTTGTGTAAAGATATATTAGAATCCTAGGTTAAGGTAAACAAGGAAAACAACCTATGATGGCTGAAATTTCTATCTCCACGAAACCCTAGGAGAACGCAACCCTAGGAGGCACAATCCTTGGTTCACACGAAACCCTCGGTGGCTCAAAACCTACGTGGGCTTATTAGGTTAACAACAAATTGAGATAGAATATATTAGAAACCCTAGGTAGCATGACAACTCATAAGTTGTATTACTAACCAATAGAATCTCATATATACATCCTCTATTAAAACTTTTGATAAATATAAAAATACTCTTTCACTTTTGAAACAATTAAAAACTTTATTTCCAAAATCATGCATTAACTTTCATCATCCAAAGTTATAGGTTAAAGCTATTACTTTGAACTTTAGTATGTAAATTTATAAGCGAGCCATAACTTTACAAACATAAAATCACTCTAATGGAATAGTTACCGAATGACGACCTATTGCAACAGGAGTACATGATCAAGGCAAGACACCAACTCAACATCAAGACAACAACATCATACAAGGCAACAACAACAATACAGCCAACACCATGACTAGTTATGACAATGTTTTATTCAGTCCAAGTAACCACAACCTCAGGCCAGCAAAGACAACACCACACCAGCCAGAACAAAGCCTAGCCATCCACTTCCCAAGACTTAGCCACAACAACACACAACCAACAGCAAAACAAACCCAACTCAACAATAACAACCTTCAGCTACAAGCAGTCAGTCACAGTCTTTCTAAATAGGGTCCATGGGGGCCTCACACACTCAAACAAGCCTAACCAACCATCAATCTTAGTCCTAGGGAGGGTCCTCTACAACTTTGTCAAGGATTTCTCCTCCAGGAAATGCATACACAAAAAGTTAGCTTAGGGACAAACTCAAACTGTCCAGAATTCAGTCCTTTTTGCAGTAGTTCAAATGTCACTATCAAACTTTCCTATTTTGATCAAACCAGCTCGAGGGCCTTTTTGCAGGACCTTTGGCATTCATCCCACTTCAGTTGAGCTCAAGAATCAAGCTTGAAAGTCGACTCCTTCACCAGATCAACCTAAACAACCCAATTAAGTCAGATTGTCTCATTAGAACTGCTTTTCTACTTTATTGCTTTAGTTCTGAACAATGTAGCTGTTATTTCTGTTTCTTTTGCAAGCCAATTGCGGCCCTAGGATGTATTGAACGAGTAAGATGTAATCTCATTTCCTATATAAGGCTTATTCCTAATGAATGAAAGGTAGATTTGAAGTAAAACATAAAATTGAAACTCTGTTTCTATTCAACTCTTGGCTGTGTGCTTGAGAATTGTCCTTTGCTTAGTGCTGGGACTTGAGGGTACAATCTCTTGCTGTGTGCTGAGGTTAGACTCTCAACCTTAGTCCATTGGCTTTGTGCTTTGGCTAAGTACTATCTGTCATAAGTTCTCTAACATTTTCAGCCTTAGAATAGAAACAATCCAGTTGTGAGTTCTTAAGCTTTGTACATGTTATTAAGTTGTGTTTTCTGAATAGTTTCAGTGCAAATTGGTTATCAGAGCTTTGGTTTGTGAGTTCATTTACCTAACTACATTAAAAACACAAAAATCAACCATGAGTGAAGAGAGAATCACAGGTCTTGAAAACACAGTTCAAGGTCTTGTTAGAACTGTGATGGAAGTCTCCAGATCTGTCAATGAACTCCTTGAGGGCCAACAGAACAATGATACAAGGGGAGGCAGAGGTCGAGGAAGAGGAGCCCCTTTCCCACATGGAGGAAGGAGGAGGCAACCTGTAGATGAATTTGAAATGTCAAACTCAGATGGCTCAGATCAAAGTCTTATCAGACACCAAGACAAAGACATAAAGGTAGAAATCCCTGACTTTCTAGGTAGCATGAACCCTGATGATTTCCTAGATTGGTTGAGGTCTGTAGAAAGAGTATTTGAGTTTAAAGGATACACTTTTAAGGTTGCTATCATGAAACTAAAAGGTTATGCCTCACTATGGTATGAAAAAATGAAAACCTTGAGGGTGAGAGAAGGAAAAGAACCTGTTAAGTCTTGGCTCAAACTAAAAAAGAAAATGAGGGCTAAGCTTGTCTCTAGGGACTACACTCAGGACATGTTCATTAAGCTTACTCACCTGAAACAAGACCAAAGACCTGTAGAGTCTTATCTAAGAGACTTTGAACAACTCACACTGCAATGTGAGGTTGTTGAGAAATATGAGCAAAAGATAGCAAGGTTCTTAGAAGGTTTGGATGAGAGGATAGCTAGTAAAGTCAGGCTACAAAATATTTACTCCTTTGAGGAAGCTGTCAACTTGTCCTTAAGGGTAGAAAAGTTGGGAAAGGGAAAGGCCAGTGCTTCTAAGACACCTACCAGAACCCCTACCTTCAAACCCTTTGTAGGAGTCAAGATGGGAGAACCTGTGGTTCCTACTAAGACTCCTTTCAACCCTGATAAAGGCAAGGCTGTTGATGCAGGCCAAAGAAAAACTACCCCCCTCAAAAAGTGTTTTCAATGTCAAGGATATGGACATTTTGCTAGAGAATGTCCATCTAAAAGAGCTCTGAGCACCCTAGAAGTAATTCATTGGGGAGATGATGAGGTGTTGGTCTGTGATGATGACATGAAAGAGCCTGAGGTAGAGGCTAGTGAGGAGTTGATAGAGCCTGATGCTGGGTTAAGTTTGGTAACATGAAGGGTAATGCATACTCAACCCCAGCCTTTGGAAGAGGACCAGAGACACCAGATCTTTAGAACCAGATGTACTATCAAGGGTAGAGTGTGTAACCTCATTATTGATGGTGGAAGCTGCACTAATGTGGCCTCCAAAACACTGATAGACAAACTAACTCTACCCACCAAGGACCACCCCCTACCTTACAAACTCAGATGGTTAAACAAAGGGGCTGAGATCAAGGTGGATAAGCAATGTGTTGTACCTTTCTCAATTGGTAAGGGGTATGTGGATGAAAGTCTTTGTGATGTTCTGCCTATGGATGCTTGTCACCTCTTGCTTGGGAGGCCATGGGAGTTTGATAGGGATGTCATTCACTATGGGAGGGATAACACCTACACTTTTAAGTGTGGGAAGAAGAAAATCACCCTAGCACCTTTACCACCTGCTTTAAAGATCAACCCAACCCCAATGAGTGAGGCTTCCAAGGAAGTCATGCTGATAAGTGAGTCAGAAATAGTACAAGAACTAAGTGAGCTACAACCTGTGTACATACGACTTGCCAAGGAGACTAGGATAAGCATGGTTGATATCCCTGAGGAGGTCAAGTCTATCCTAGAAAGTTTTGGTGATGTCTTTCCTACTGAGCTCCCTAGTGGACTGCCACCACTTAGAGGAATAGAACACCACATTGACCTTGTACCTGGAGCTATCTTACCCAACAAGCCAGCTTACAGAAGTGATCCTAAGGCTACACAGGAGCTCCAACTCCAAGTAGGTGAGCTACTAAACAAGGGCTATGTCAGGGAGTCCCCAGCCCTTTTGCTGTACCAGCATTGCTAGTACCAAAGAAGGATGGGACTTGGCGTATGTGCATTGACAGTAGGGCCATCAACAACATTACCATCAAGTATAGGTTCCCCATACCTAGACTTAATGATATTCTCGATGAGTTGAGTGGGGCTCAAGTATTCACAAAAATTGATCTAAGGCAGGGCTACCACCAAGTAAGGATAAGGGCAGGGGATGAATGGAAAACAGCTTTCAAAACTAAACATGGGCTCTATGAATGGTTGGTAATGCCTTTTGGGTTGTCTAATGCCCCTAGTACCTTCATGAGGTTGATGACAGAGGTCCTAAGACCCTACTTAGGCAAATGTGTAGTGGTTTACTTTGATGATATTCTTATTTACAGTTCAACTAAGGGAGAACATTTGCAGCATCTGAAATTGTTCTTTGAGGTCCTAAGAGAGAACAAGTTGTATGGCAAACTAGAGAAGTGCACCTTCATGCAGCCTGAGGTTTATTTCCTTGGGTTCATCATTTCAAAAAAAGGAGTAGCAGTTGATCCTGAGAAAGTTCAAGCAATCATGGAATGGCCCCTTCCTCAAACTGTTACTGATGTTAGAAGTTTTCATGGGTTAGCCTCTTTATATAGGAGGTTCATACAAGGGTTTAGCTCAATCATGGCCCCTATTACTGAGTGCATGAAGAAGGGAGAGTTCAAGTGGAATGAGAAGGTTGAGAAGTCCATCAACCTGATCAAGGAGCTATTATGTAAATCTCCAATATTGGTTCTACCAGATTTTAACAAACTCTTTGAGGTAGAGTGTGATGCCAGTGGCCTTGGCATAGGAGCTGTGCTTACACAAGAGAAGAAGCCTGTTGCATACTTAAGTGAGAAGTTAAATGGGGCTAAGCTTAACTACTCCACTTATGACAAAGAGTTCTATGCCATTGTGAGAGCATTGAACCATTGGGGACACTACTTAAAGCCTAAGCCATTTGTGCTATATTCTGATCATGAGGCTCTCAAATACATCAATGGACAGCATAAACTCAACCCCAGACATGCCAAATGGGTAGAGTTCTTGCAATCCTTCTCATTCTCCAGCAAGTATATAGAAGGCAAGAACAATATTGTGGCTGATGCATTGTCTAGGAGGTCTGTGATGTTAAAATTCATGGAACAAAGGGTGTTGAGATTTGAGTTCATGAAAGAACTCTATAAGGAAGATCCAGATTTCAAGAATGAATGGGAAGTGCATCAAGAAGGGCAAGTTAAGAAAGGGAGCAAGTACACAGCCCAGGAAGGCTACTTGTTCTATGGGAACAAACTATGTGTGCCTAAGGGACCTTATAGGGGACTGTTGGTCAAAGAGGTTCACTCCAATGGCCTTGCTGGTCACTTTGGGGTGCAGAAGACCTATGACATATTACAAGATCAGTTCTATTGGCCTAATATGCTCAGTGATGTGCAAGATGCCCTCAAAAGGTGCAGATCTTGTCAACTAGCCAAAGCACATTTTCAGGCTGGCCCTTACACACCACTCCCAGTACCAAACAAGCCATGGGAAGATCTCAGCATGGATTTCATTGTAGCCTTACCAAGAACTCAAAGAGGAAAAGATTCAATCATGGTGGTTGTAGATAGGTTCAGCAAAATGGCACATTTCATTGCTTGTAAGAAAACTGAGGATGCTTTGGGGGTAGCTGAACTATACTTTAGGGAGGTCGTCAAGTTACATGGGGTACCTAGAAGCATTGTCTCAGATAGAGACACAAAGTTCATGAGTCACTTCTGGAGAACCTTGTGGAAACTATTGAAGACCAGGCTATTGTTTAGTACTTCTCACCATCCCCAAACTGATGGGCAGACATAAGTCACTAACAGGACATTAGGGAAGATCTTGAGGAGCATTGTTTCTAAGTCATTAAAAGATTGGGACCTCAGACTAGCACAAGCTGAGTTTGCTTTGAACAGAGCTCCCTCCAGCAGCACAGGTAAAAGTCCTTTTGAAACAGTTTATGGAACTAACCCTCTCCTGCCTACAGACCTAGCCCCAGTCAAAGGAAGCAAAGCAAGCTATGATGCAAAGAAAAGAGTTGAGCAGATGATACAGATTCATGAGCAAGTCAAGAAGCAGATTGAAAGGTCCAATGAATTATACAAGGCCAGGTCCAAAGGGCCTAAGAAAGCAAGGGAATTCAAGGCAGGGGATCTTGTATGGGTGCATCTAAGGAAAGAGAGATTTCCAGATAAGAGGAGAAACAAGCTCATGCCAAGAGCTGATAGACCATTTGAGATCTTGGAGAAGATAGGCATAAATGCTTACAAAGTGGATCTACCAGGAAGCTATGGTGTCCATGGTACTTTCAATGTTGGAGACTTGAGCCCCTACCATGGTGAATCAGATGATGAAGGTGATGAAGATTTGAGGGCAAATCCTTTTCAAGAAAGGGAGGTTGCAACAAGAGTACATGATCAAGGCAAGACACAAACTCAACATCAAGACAACAACATCATTCAAGGCAACAACAGCAATACAGCCAACACCATGACTAGTTATGACAATGTTTTATTCAGTCCAAGTAACCACCACCTTAGGCCAGCAAAGACAGCACCACACCAGCCAGAACAAAGCCTAGCCATCCACTTCCCAAGATTTAGCTACAACAACACACAACCAATAGCAAAACAAACCCAACTCAACAATAACAACCTTCAGCCACAAGCAGTCAGTCACAGTCTTTCTAAAAAGGGTCCATGGGGTCCTCACACACTCAAACAAGCCTAACCAACCATCAATCTTAGTCCTAGGGAGGGTCCTCTACAACTTTGTCCAAGATTTCTCCTCCAGGAAATGCATACACAAAAAGTTAGCTTAGGGACAAACTCAAACTGTCCAGAATTCAGTCCTTTTTGCAGTAGTTCAAATGTCACTATCAAACTTTCCTATTTTGATCAAACCAGCTCGAGGGCCTTTTTGCAGGACCTTTGGCATTCATCCCACTTCCGTTGAGCTCAAGAATCAAGCTTGAAAGTCCACTCCTTCACCATATCAACCTAAACAACCCAATTAAGTCAGATTGTCTCATTAGAACTGCTTTTCTACTTTATTGCTTTAGTTCTGAACAATGTAGCTGTTATTTCTGTTTCTTTTGCAAGCCAATTGCGGCCCTAGGATGTATTGAACGAGTAAGATGTAATCTCATTGGCTATATAAGGCTTATTCCTAATGAATGAAAGGTAGATTTGAAGTAAAACATAAAATTGAAACTCTGTTTCTATTCAACTCTTGGCTGTGTGCTTGAGAATTGTCCTTTGCTTAGTGCTGGGACTTGAGGGTACAATCTCTTGCTGTGTGCTGAGGTTAGACTCTCAACCTTAGTCCATTGGCTTTGTGCTTTGGCTAAGTACTATCTGTCATAAGTTCTCTAACATTTTCAATCTTAGAATAGAAACAATCCAGTTGTGAGTTCTTAAGCTTTGTACATGTTATTAAGTTGTGTTTTCTGAATAGTTTCAGTGCACCTATATTATCTAATCTTCACAAAGATCTTCAGTATACGGATCATCTCTTCATCTGGATCACAAATACCCTCCATCTCGAGTCTTGTGTTATTTGAGGTAGATCTTGCTTAAATTGTTTCTTTAAAGTTATAACCAAGGTAGCTATAACTTGCATATGAACTTCCAAAGTTATTCCTGAAGTTCTTGTAACTTTGTCTCACAGAACTTGTCAAAGTTATGCCTCAAGCTCCTATAACTTTGATCTTCTTTCTTGTAATTGTTGTTAGCTATGATAAGACTAAAACACACAATTACATGCATATGATATATCAAGTAGGCACATTATCAAGTAAACACATGTCATTATCAAAACTATAAAATAGGTCCAATAAATTCCCCATTTTTTATGATAACAAGTCTCTTATGATTTCTCTTAACATTGTGACTAAGTATGATTCCCCCTCAACAAAATACTACCAAAGTTATAGCAACGTTGATCGCAAGAACATAACAACTTAGCCAAAGTTATAACTTGAAAGACTTTAAGAGATAAGGAGTCTTGACAAGGAGTAAGCTTAAGCAAAGACTCAAATCATATCATTTCTTCCCCCTCTTGGCATCATTGAAAAGATAAGAACAAGGATATAAAATGAATAGAATAACATACTCCAAGGTAAGAAATAGATATGCAAAATACGAAATATTAAACGATGCATAGCAAGCAAAATCAAATACTAAATGTCAATTTAAACTACAAACCACAAGTAAAATTGTTAGTGCCAAAGGGCCGAATAGGATAGTGTATAAAGCCAAAATGGGCCGAATGGAATAAGTAGTTTAAGAACAACAAGGTAAGACTAGAAAATCAAGGCAAATCGGGTTGGCGAATGATGTTGGGGTCAATGTAGTCCGGTCGGGTACGGTACTCAAGAGTAGAAAGGCGATCAAAGCACTTCTTCACATGATTAGCTTGTGCGGTGAGGCATGAATCAAAGTTCTGAACCTTCAAAGATAGAGACTTCGTCGCATCATAAATGGTGTGCATACCTTCGCGCATTTCCGCACCACTCTCCACCAAAGCACCTCCTTGCTAACCAAGAATTGCATCTGATCCCGTTGCCTAAACATCTCTTGTCGAATATCGACAACATTCCTATCAATTTTTGCTAGGCAACCATCAACTCCCGTCATCCAACCTTTCAACTCACCACTCACACCCGACCCTCCATGGTCACGGGTTGAGCTAAAGTTCCCTATAGCCACTGTTTTGACCACCTTGTCAACAACCGTATCAATTTTCTTGTCTTGTGCATCAAGGCGCTCCATTACCTTTCCCATAAAGACTTCCAATTTTGATTCAATCCCTGAAAAATCAGCCACATTCGGTTTTACAACAACCGAACCACCTTTTGACATAAAAGCCAATTCCGGACCCAATGCCTCCAATTTTATGAATTTCAAAAACGTATCACACATATCATCTTTCAAAGTAACACCATAGCTAGTCGGGTCAACAACCCCCTTTGCCTCAAGAACCCTTGACACCCACATCCCATAGGGTAAGTCAAGGGTCGAATAGATTTTATCCTCGGTTACGGAAAAGCCAGTTTGAGAAATTCGAGAAACAACAAGGAAAGCTAGGTTGACACGGTTACCTTCCAACCAATTCTTTACCACCATCAACTCATAGCAAGCAATTTTATCCCGTCCACCCCCACGCGGGACCACCGTGTTCCACAGAAAATTCAACAAAAACTTTAATTTTGGGGACAGATTCCCCGCCAATACACAACTAGACAATGTAGCTCCATCATCAAAATACCTCTTAACCTCCAACTTAGCCGGGTTCGACAGTTCGTCCCATGATGTACTCGGGTCAATTTTGATTCCATCATCAGGAACCAAAAACAGAGTACAAAAATCGTCAATGGAGACCGAGACTGCGCGTCCATTCACCACGGCATGCAAAACTCCAGATTTCAAAGATACAGAAGCATAAAACTGAATTACCTCGATTGGATAAATAGGACCTGAAAACCGAGACACTTTCTCCCACTCTTGAAAATTCAAGAAATCATTAAAGAATCCCAAAGCTTGATATTTTTCACACCATGCCTTCGGAAAACTACGACCTCCATGAATACCGTTTTTAGCAACCCGGTTAACTAATTTTCATTCATCCTTTATTAAACGAAGCTTGTCAAGTTCAGATTCCGTTTCTTGAGGTGAGAACTCGCGAAACAGAGGCCGTGTAGTTGCCTCGATGTCCGTGTTGTCTTTGTCCTTGGTAGCTTCATCTTGTACCCTATTCTTCCCCTTATTTAATCTACGCCTTTTAGTACCCTCAAGAACCGAACCCGACTCGGTTTGGGTCAAACAATACAAAACGAACACGGGAAACTGACGGAAAAAATCCGTCAGTAACACCAAAAATCCGTCAGTATTGTCAATTACTGACGGAATTTCCGTCAGTAACGCGCGTCACTTCAATTGGTAACAAAAAAAAAACTTCTGACGGAATTTCCGTCAGTAACTTGACTCCTGACGGTGTACTGACGGAAGATTCGTTACGCAATTTAACTGAAAAGTCAAGATAAACTTGACTGTACCGACGAAAATTCCGTTAGTAAAGTCAAGATTATCTTGACTTCCTGACGGAATTTCTGTCAGTACTTAATATAGCAGTGGCTGGATACAACAACCTGCTGTCCAGCCACAATGCGTTTTTTGCATTGTTTTAAACGGTGAAAATTTCAGCAAAACCTGCAATACAGAAAATACATTCGTCCACCGCAAAGCGGTAATTCATACTCTCATCGACCGCATGGGCGGGAATCAACAAAAGGCAATAAAAATAAAGGGGAAGATCGATGGACATTGGAAAAAAAATCCATTACATAAAATGTTAAACAAATTCATACAACTTTGTTTTTACAAGCTTACAAATTGAACGGGTTCACTAACTTAGGTAGATGATAAATTAGTAACCTAAGGGGGTAACGGAACCCCGTCCAAAACCGTGCCCGTCGTCCGCGTTGTCATCTCTTGGACGTGGAGGAGGGAAATTGCACAAGTCAACGCCGCTTGCATGACAACTATTTGCTCGGCTTGGCTCTCCATTTGTTATTGATTCGCCCGTACTTGTGCTTCAACGGCAAGTCGGGCGGCTCGCTCATGTTCTCGTTCATTCGCAAGAGCCCTCAATTGCTCCTTCATTTGAGTATTTTCACTTGCAAATCGAGGGTAATCTGTAGGATTGTAGGAGAAAGATGCGCGTGCACTTTTGTTGCATGGTGGATCATACCACACTTCTTTCCCCTTGTCTCCCATCCCGAAGAGCCTCGACTTCTTATCGAATCTATTTACAGCTTTGTAGTATGCACGGAATTCGTCTGGGGTCTCGCCAGTTGGCGTTGGCTGACTCATCTCCTCGGTGTAAGCTTCCTGAACCAACAAAAAAGAAATTATATAATTAAAAACATTAAGTAATCGAAACAAAATGAAGCAAATAAATAGTATTAAAGTTGGATATAAATAAAAACTCCTTAATAATTATTAGACAAACTTACGTTTGTCTTAGCCGCTCTAGGATTAACCCACTCGCCCTTCTTGTTTTTTTTTTGTTTTCTCAAACAACTTGTACGGCGTAGGATCAACCTGAAAGTAGTGTAAAAACATTATGTGATATATCGAATAAATTAATCCTTCATAATATGCCATTTGTGAAGTAAAAAAATAAAGGACTTACCAATTCTTTAAACGCATCAGCACAACTCTTCCGGCCTAGAGTATGGGTGCCCAAAGCTTTCTCGCCACCCGACCGTCTATTTACCTTGTTTATGTTGGACTTCTTGGCAAATTCGGGATCGCTTTCGGGCCTTTTTCTAATATTTTCCCACCAACTTTCAGGCACCCAATCCGGCCTTGTTTTGTTATATTTGAGCCCACCAACAAGTGAGGTAATCCGCCTCATGACCTGTTTCTGCCATTCGGGCTTCGGGTCGTAGTTCGGATCGACCGAGTTCACATGAAACTACTTCATCATAAACAACTTGTTAGTAATTGCTGAAATTGTATATCTACACGTTTTGAATGAAAACAATTACTTTTTAGTAATAGATAGAACAGTAATAAAATATACCTGAAAGTATTCCCACATCCGCCTACGCTGGTAATGGCTCGCTTCACTCCATTTGGTGAAGTACTCTCGGCCGATGGTACGAATGAAAGACCAAGTAACGTATTGCTTGATCAGCTTGTCATCCCACCTGAAAGAGATACATATTAGAACGAACGCGATAATAAAAGATAATAAAAGTTAGCGTAAAAGTTATAATAAAATAAAGTTAGCGATAATAAAAGTTTTCTATATATTAATTAGACACTTACCAATGGCCTATGTCAGGATTGCGAGACAGAATAATCCGCGTACCCTCCTGCTGTGTAGTCGGCATCGTAACCTGCTCCTGCTCCTACTCGTGGTCATCCGAGGCAGCCTCCTCCTCGTTCCGCTCATCATCAGCACGACGAGATCGACTAGTGCTACCTATGATTCGTCTGATATACCCACCTGCCATAAGTAAAAGCTATATACAATGGAAATTGTTAGGTAGTTCAATATATAAAAACCGTGAGCAAACCTTTTGAATTACAATGCAAAATCATACTACTTCTCTCACACACTGGTTGCAATATAGATAAGTTGTTCTCACATTTGAGTGCTACCAACCTAGCAGCCGCTTGCAACAAACTTATACTACTTCCCTCATACACTGGTTGTTCGGCTTTATTTAACATTCTAAAAAAGGCTGAAACTTGGGGATGTGGGGTATAACGAATTTCTTCATCGCTAAGGTCGTCGGGATTAAGTCGAGCCTCATTAATAAATTACAAGTTATGTTTTTACTACCTAAGTGATGTTTTCTAAATACACAATGTTGAATAAATATTTACTCAACATATGCATTCAGAAAACATTAAAGGAATTGTTATTGAACTCTTTCCTCATTAATAAATTACAAGTTATGTGTTTACTACCTATGTGACTTGAAACGTAGAAAGACAGTCCCAAAACGGGGACTATTCAAAAATTACTCCTAACGAGTAATTTTTGAACGGGTACTAAGTCAATATCAACACATATAATAATTTTAACATGCAAAGCACATGTAATAACTAGCTACTAACAACAACAAAAATTTCATTATCAAATGACTAAGACGGAGGGCGAAATTAAATAAACAACAACAAAAATTTCATTATCAAAAACAATAATGGCTACTATCCTACGTCAATTAAAGACAAACAAATGATTAAGACGGAGGGCGAAATTAAATTAACAACAACAAAAATTGCATCATCAAAAACAATAATGGCTACTATCGTACGTCAATTAAAGACAAACAAATGATTAAGACGGAGAGAGAAATTAAAATAAAGGTAAATATATTACCTAAGGATCAAAATAAGCAAACAAAGCGGCGACAAGCAGCGGCGGCGACAAGTAGCGGCGGTAGACGGTCGGAGGTAGCTAGTGGTGGTCGTCGGATCTACAACAAACAACTAATAAGGAACATATAAAATAACAAAAGGAGAAAAGTGAGAGAATGAAATAGTTAATTAAACTTACCAAGGATGTGGTGGTCGGAAAGTGGTAGCCGGAGGTAGTTAGGTAGCCGGTGGTCAGAAAGGGTCGGATGAAATTGATTTGGGGGTTAGGTTTTGGGGAAAAAATGTTTTGGGAATGACAGAGTTCTTCGCGTGTTTTTTACATAAACAGACAAGTACTGACGGAAATTCCGTCAGGAATCCGTCAGTTTCCCGAGATTTCGAAAACATTACTGACGGATTTTCCGTCAGAAATGTGTTTGACAGGGCCTTTATTTGACTCTGATATTATCAAGTACTGACGGATTTTCCGTCAGTAATGTTTCATAATACTGACGGATTTTCCGTCAGTGGCAGATATTACTGACGGAAATTCCGTCAGTACTCGTCAGTGAATTTTGCCGCCTTTGACTTAGTCAACGCGCCATTTTCTACTGACGGTCACTGACGGATAATCCGTCAGTAGTATTTTTCCGTCAGTATTCTTTCAGTAGTCCGTCAGTGATAATAAATTACTGACGGAATTTTTTTTCCGTCAGAAAAACCGTTTGTTTCCCGAGTTCGTTTTGTAGTGAAATTGGGTGATTTTTGTTTTGATTTAGGGGAGAGTTTAGTGGCCATGCTAGGTGTTGGAATTTTGGAGTTTGGGGTGTTGGTATTTTTGGACCTTGTGGAAGCCATTGTTGATGGTGTTGATTTTTTTTTTGTTTTGTTGTTGTTTTCGTGAAGAAGGAGAGAAGAAAGAGTAGGTGATGTGTGCTGATGGTGAAAGGGATAGGTAATTATGAAAAGTAATCTTGGGTTTTAGTCTTTTGTAGCCTAGCACGTGTAGGTGCCGGCCATAGGTCTCTTTTTCCTTTTTTTTTTTTTTGAATTTGGGTAGGATAGTAAAAGTAATCTAGGGTAAATATTTGTGAGATATGGTAAGGATGGGATTAGGTAAATAAAAAGATATGGTAAGATATTGTTGTGTGGGAATTTCGGTTGGCATGAGTTTCATGGGTAGAGTTTTGGTTTAATTCAGAAAGTGAATAAGATAGATTTTTGGCAAATATGTGGTCCATAATTTAATATCCATAAAATACTTAATATGTAAGATACTCACGTAAAATATACAATATTAAACACAAATATACTAGCAATGGAATACACGGACACAGTCATATAATCTCGTCTTATTCTAACCAATCACGCAGATACATAAAATAAATATGACGAATTTAATTGCTACTGATTAAACCAATTTCGAACCGCAAAATCTCGAAACGTCTTCTAGCTAACACCTTTGTTAAAATGTCAGCCCATTGATTTTCAGTACTACAAAATTCGAGTTTAATTTTGCCCTTTTCAACATGGTCACGTAAAAAATGATGTCTAATATCTATATGCTTATTACGAGAATGCTGACCTGGATTTTTAGAAATAATAATAACACTCGTATTATCACAAAATACAGGCATACAACCAACATCAACACCATAATCACATAGTTGTTGCTTTAACCAAAGTAGTTGAGAACATACCAGTCCTGCAACGATATATTCGGCTTCAGCAGTAGATCTAGATAACGCAACCGAATTTTGCTTCTTTGAGCCCCAAGTAACTATACATGGTCCAACAAACGTAGTGAATCCAGAGGTGCTTATTCTATCTAAAGAACATCCTGCATAATTTGCATCTGAATATCCTACTAGATCGAAATTACACTCAAGTGGATACCACAAATATAAATTAGATGTACCAATTAAATATCTCAAGATACGTTTAACTGCAATCATATGTGACTCTTTAGGACAAGATTGAAATCTAGCACAGACACATACGCTAAACATAATGTTAGGTCTATTTGCAGTTAAATATAATAAAGAACTAATCATACCTCGATATGTAGTTTCATCGACACACTTACCATTTTCGTCTAAGGTTAACTTTTTATCAGTTACCATAGGTGTGTCGCGTTCTCCATACTAAATTTTCTGATTAGCTCCTTGACATATTTTTGTTGGTGAATCTTTATTCCTTCCTTAGTTTGTTGAATTTGCAATCCTAGGAAGAATTTCAATTCTCCCATCATGCTCATTTCAAATTTTGAGGTCATTAGATCTGAAAAATACTTGCACAATTTATTGTTAGTAGAACCAAAAATAATATCGTCTATATAAATTTGAGCAACAAGTAAATCAGAACCCTCAGATTTTAGAAATAGGGTTTTGTCGACAGATCCTCTTTTAAAATTGTTTTGTAATAAAAATTTGGACAATCTGTCGTACCATGCCCTACGCGCTTGTTTCAAACCATATAAAGCTTTATTGAGTTTAAAAACATGGTTTTGAAATTTTCTATTCAAAAATCCGAGAGGTTGTTCAACAAAAACCTCTTCTTCCAAATATCCGTTAAGAAAAGCAGTCTTAACGTCCATTTGGTACAGTTTCATTCCTTTATGAGTTGCGAAGGCGATAAGCAAGCGAATAGCTTCAAGTCTTGTTACTGGTGCAAAGGTCTCGTCATAATCAATCCCTTCTTGTTGATTATATCCTTGAACGACCAAACGAGCCTTATTGCGAACTATAACTCCTGAGTCATCCAATTTATTTCTGAATACCCATCGAGTACCAATCACAGTTCAATTTGAAGGTCGTGGCACAAGATGCCAGACTTTATTACGTTCAAACTATTGAAGCTCCTCTTGCATTGCTACAATCCAATCGGATTCTGCAAGTGCTTCTTCGATGTTGCTAGGCTCTATGGTAGACGGAAAAGAATAAAATGAACAAAAGTTATTTAATGTTCGTCTAGTTTGAACTCCCTTATTCAAACTTCCTAGGATACTATCCATAGAATAAGAACTCTTATATTTCCATTTCTTAGAGTTCCTAGGCTCATCATCATCTGATGAACTCTCACTTTCCTCAAATGATTCAAAGTCAAGATTGGTTCCCCCTGAGTTGGACTCCGGGGTTATAGCTAAAGTTGGCAACTTCAGTTACAGTATCTTGATATGGGTCCAAAGTTATAGCATCATCAGTTATAACTTCGGTTTCCTTTTCCTTGTTTTGAGAAAAGACATTCGTATCATCAACAATTGTCTCAGTTCTCTTTTCAAGATCATTTGCGGATTTATCAAGTTCATCATTGATTCCTTCAATAACTTCTTCATTGATTTCTGGTAAATCATCCCTTGAAAGGCGAAAGTCGGGATCATTCGTGTCATCTTCTTCATTCTGTTCAACTTGCTGAGGCACATTATCTTCATCAAATACAACATGAACACTTTCTTCTATGCATAAAGTTCTTTTATTAAAGACTTTAAAAGCTTTACTATGATTAGAGTAACCAACAAACACAGCTTCATCACTTCGTGGATCAAATTTGCTTAAATTACTTTTTCCATTATTATGGACAAAACATTTACTACCGAAGCAATGAAGATGAGCTATATTGGGTTTTCTCCCTCTAAAAAGTTCATAGGGAGTCTTTTTTAGGATTGGTCTAATCATAGCTCTATTGTGCACATAACATGCAGTACTAATGGCTTCGGCCCAGAAGTTCTTAGGAAGGCCACTACACAAAAGGATAGTGCGGGCCATGTCCTCTAATGTTTTATTCATACGCTCCACGACACCGTTTTGTTGTGGGGTTTGTGGTGCAAAAAAGTTATGTCCTACACCATTCTCCCTACAATATTCTATAAAAACTTGATTATCAAATTCGGTGCCATGATCCGTACGAATGAAAACTAACTTTTTATCATACTTGTTTCGGGCAAGCTTCATTAGTACCACAAACTCATCGAAGGTTTCATCTTTAGTAAATAGAAAGATAGGCCATACATACCTTGAGTAGTCGTCGACTAGGACGAATACGTACTTTGATCCACCGCGGATTCTGACTTTCATAGGTCCACTCAAATCCATGTGTACCAACTCAAGTGGACGTTCTGTACTTACTACTCGTTTTGGTTTGAATGAAGATCTAACTTGTTTACATCGGGCACATGAGTCACACATCTTTTCTTGTTCGAATTTTATTGAGGGTAAACCCTCAACTAAATCCCAGAATTTGATCTTCTTTAAAATTGTTGGACTAATGTGTGCAAACCTCTTGTGCCACAAGCATGAATCATCTACAGTAACTTTCATGCACGTAAAGGAACGTTTAGTAACTTTGTTTAAATAAATCATATACACGTTCCTTTTACGTAGTCCCTCTAAAATAACATTACTAGTACCTTCAATTATGATGCGACAAACATTTGAATGAAAAACTACTTTATTGCCTTTGTCACATAATTGAGAGATACTTAGCAAGTTATGTTTAAGACCATCTACCAGATAGACATTATTAATAGCATGTGAGGGTGATATACCAATCTTACCTACACCGATTATCTTGCCCTTCTTGTTGTCTCCAAAGGTGACCTTGCCACCGTTTAAGGGCTCTAGTGAAAGAAAAAAATTCTTGTTTCCGGTCATTTGTCTCGAACAACCACTGTCGAGATAACATAGGTTGTTTTTTTTCACTATTATCTGCAAAGAATTTAAATACAGCTTTTAGGTACCCACGCTAAGTTGGGTCCTTTGTGGTTAGTGACTCTGTATATTTGATCCTTCCTAACCCATACCTGTTTTACAATTTTTTTGGTCTTAACATAGGGTTGTCTAGGTTTATTATAGTATTTTCTATTGTTGTGACGCACACTAGGTTTAAATGACTGCTTCTGATTCACCTTCGCTTTAGATTTTGAAGGTATAGATGTGTAATCGAAAGCTATGTCATAAAACCATCTAAACTCATTATTTCTAAATTCATCACGTTGAGGTTCAGGTTCAGACTCATCAATACTAGACACGTCATGTTCTTTAACAAAATTAGTTTGATTTTTGTTGTCGTTGACATATTTAACGCAATTTTCTTTAACATGACCATTATGACCACAATAATTGCAAATCAGATATTCTGAAAGATTGACATGCTTCCTTCTTCTGAAATCACGGTCAGAAGGAGTAGATTTGCATTTATCATGGTCTCTACGACTATAACATTCATGTCCTAGACCCATCTTCATGTTATTGTTAGACAGTTTGGTAAGGAAGTTTAAAACTTTCTGACTTCCTTCCCATTTATCATGAACTTTTCGTGCATGTAGGAGCAATTCCTTCAAAGACTGAATTTCTTTTTAACATAGCGAATGTTTTACATTTGAGTCTTTGGAGGGATTGTTCTTTTTAATTTTTTCACGAAAATCATTAAAACGTTTGTTTAAGATAAATTTCTCCTCATTATGTTGATCTTTGGCTTTGGAGAATTCAGCCTCTATATCTTTCAATTGCTGAGAAAGAAAAGGGTTTTCATTCTTGTGATCAATGATAGAAACTTCCTTTGACTTAGTTTCAGATTTTAAAAGCTCATTGACTTTCTTCAGTTCTAAAGTTATAGCTTCATTAGCTATAACTTTGGCTTGAAGATGCTTAATGTTGAGCTTTAACTCTGAGATTATAGCTTCATTAGCTATAACTTTAGACTCAAGAACTTCTTTCTCAACATTTGTCATGTCTGAAGTTGTAGCTGAAGTTGCCATAACTTTAGATTTGAGTTTTTTAGCTTTGGCCTTTAGAAGTTGGTTTTCCTCAGCAATGTCACGAATTTGTTCCTTAAGATCTTTTAATTCAAGACTTTGTTCATGACAATGATCTAAGGTTTCTTCAAAATACTTAATTAAAGACTTCTTAGACAATTACTTAACTTGCTTTTTAAGTTCAAGATGACTAACTTCTTCATCATCTTCTGAATCTGATTTTGAATCTGAGTTGCCGACAAGGCACATCTTGTTGGAGTAGGTGTCCTCCACAATAGTGCGCCACATAATAAATCTCATTAAGGAATATAATTGGGATATTTATTGACTAAATATATATATATGATTAGTCAGTTGATTAACGTAAATCAATAACGGTTGGCTGACTAGAGTTTGAACGTTATTGTCGTATGACGGCGGTGATCAACTGATCCCTTTCGGTCACACCTATAGGATGAAACCCAAATAGTAACTAATTAATTGTATATGATACATATGATTAGTCCATTACATATATTTGATATATATACGAGAGTTAATTGTTAAAAATTGAGTTAGGAACTCAAATTCGATTAAGCTTATTTTTCAATTATGCGATAATTGACTAATAAATTTATATCTTATTTTAATATGATTAAATAAGATTTTGTTTAGTAATTAATCGTTAATTTACTAAATTAGTTGAGGTTTTACATATATTTTGAGGTAGAGCTAATTAGTTAATTATATTTACAAGGAGTTGTAAAATAAATTAACTAAGCATTGTGGGACCCATTATATATTGATATAATGGTAAAATATCACTTAAAATGTAAACTGTTAAGTACATATTATTTATTTGTTTGTGTCATATAATTGTTATATGATCAAATTAACACTTAATTATACAAGATAATTAAGCATATGATTAATACGTATTTGTGGGACAAATATCAAAAATTAAAGTGGACCATATAAGGCCACTAGTGGCCGGTCATGTAGTAGTGGAGAGTGATGATGGTTGCTCTTGTTCATGCTCACAAGTAACATGTGATTATGACATGAATAGTTTACCTAAAATCATTTCACTCAACACTACACTCCACCACTTTACATGTGAATTAAAATAAGCAAAATAAGTCTCTTTTGAGTGTGGGAAATATCGGTATATTTCATACATGAAATTTAAGGATTATAACGAAATTATAATATATGAAATACGAGTCATAAACGAAATGCATAAAGATTAGAATTAACCTTCGGTTCTAGCAATATGGCCTAAGAACAAATATCAAGATGATATTCTCCTAATTGTTGCACCCAAGATGCTCTGAGAAATGCCATTGCTTGTGCTAGAATGAACACCAAAAATTACTGCTAATTTTTGTGAAAGTAATTGTCATGATGAGAAAGTAGAGAAGAAGAGTTTATATAAAACTCTCCTCCTCTCCTATTTGGACCGTCCAACACAAGTGGAGGAAGAAGAGGACTCTTTCTCCTCTACTTGTTTTTAGGTAGTGGAGTCAAGATAGGAGTCTTCTCTCTTTTATTTATTTAATGTATAATTTGTGTATGTATTATTATTGTCATTTGTCACATATTAATAAGTCCATACAACATCTTGTAGTCGATTTATTAATATCGATATGACATCATTTGTTATGACAATATCGTATAATATATACGTCAACTATAAATATCGTATATTTATAATTTGCTAATTAAATATTCCGTATAACAGTTTATATTTAATTACGAATTAACATTTAATTCGTTTAAGCTTACATTATTTAATCGTATTAAATAATTACATTATATACATTAATTAGAAATAACAGTTTATATTTAATTACGAATTAACATTTAATTCGTCTCAGCTAGTATTATTTAATCGTATTAAATAATCGTATCATCATTACATTGACTAACCTTTTAGTCATATATATCGACTAACCTTTTAGTCATATAAGGCATCAATATGATTATATTTTTCATATAATCACATCTCTTAAACACATCCTTTAGGTGTGACTTTTAGGGACCAGTTGATCACCACCATTAAAATGACAATAACGTCAAACTTCTAGCAAGCCAACCGTTATCGATAAACGTTAATCAACTGATAAGATTACTAAGTATACCCTGTGAACCTGTAAGAGATTTATACACGTTATTACACTAAATGTGGAGGACACTAGCTCCAACATTGAGGAGTAGAGCACCGGCCATATTGCATATAAAAGGGCAATATGGTTGTTCATTTTGTGTTGTTCATTCTTGCTTATTTTGCTTTATCTCACTAAAATCCTCTCATCTTTCTAAAACTCTCATACACTAATATTCACCAAGTATTAATATAGTAGTAGTATATTTTAATATTAGTGTAACTTTTCTTATTATCTAGTTAATAATAAGTTAAGTTTATTTGGGTTAGTCTTGGGTGCAATTTAAAGGAGATCTTCTAGTTTGGAGATTTTTGGAGGATCATCTATATAATAGCTCAAGAACAACAAGAAGGAGTTAAAAGTAAAGTTTATTTTGGTGCATGTATACCTACCGACTTCAAAATGTTTGTGGTCAAATTTCGTGATTTTAGGGATTAATTTGCTATTTATTTTGATTTTTGGCTTTTAAACCGAGTTAATATGCATATTTGATGTTAAAAGTTAACTAAAAATAGATTCATGCTGATTCTGCCCATGAACTTTTAATATGATCTCACATGCATGTCTTACATATTGTATGTAAAATTTCGTGACTTTTAATTAAGTATTGAATGTTTATTGATTTTTATAAGATAAAAGTCGATAAATGAGATTATAATGTTCATAAAATTGAAACGTCATTTTATGGTCATGAAATTTTTTGGTACATTTTAAATTCTGATGTTGATCATCTTGGTGAAATTTCATAATTTGTTTCACTGTTTTACTATATTTATCGATTTGTATTTGATAAAACCATTAAATACAAAGTTATTTATTCATAACATTAATTTAAATTTTTGAGCAAATGTTTTTTATTTTTGGGGTTCCTGGAAATGTTCCAGAATGTAAAAAATTTTTAGTTTCAAATTTTTATGATGTTTATATTTTATTTTGGGTTTATTTCATAAAAGTTATGATTAAACTGTTATATTTAGCAAAATGAAATCAAATCGATCTAACTTATGACCAACAAAATTAGGAGGGACTAATTTTGAGTTCTAAAACAGTTAATTAGTTTGAATTTAAATGAGATTTAAATGTTGATATTGATTTTTAATGGTTAAAAATCAATAAATCCCGTAAAATCGAGCTACAATGAGCATGAATGTGTTTAGGGCGATTTTTGCATGAATTTTGCAGCAATTTATTTTATTTATGGTTGAATGAATGAATGTCATTTATTTAATAATTTATGCAAATTTTGAACCTAGTATGACCTAGTTATTTTTAATCGTTATTACCTGTATTGTAAGGGAATAATGGTTTGGTTGTAACTTTATTGCGATCTCGTATCGCCGGTTTGTAATAATTAATAATTTCATTTTATAGAACAAATGTATAATATGAATTTGTATATTTGTATATTTGTAATTATTTTTATGAAGACCGGTGACTCCCTCAAGACGGTGCCATTTTTGGAAGGCGTTCCAAGTGAAGAGGCAAGGGACCAAGGAGTTGGTTTCCGAATTTGTAATTATCTAGTTAATTTGATTAGCTAGGTGGCCATACTAGGATTTTTCTGTTGCTTTGTTGCTTGCTTTATTTCCGCTCATGCCAAAATCGTCACACATGCATTTTATTTTCCGTTATTGTCAATTCAACATTATTCACAATTCACCGACTTAGTTCACTTATAGGGAATTAATAACTAAATTGACAAGATCTCTCACATATTTAAAAATTGAGATTAGCCTTACCAATTAGTAACACTAATGAATCCCGTGTTCATTAGGGCTACCACGCTCGTGGGTCCCTTTTTACCTCGGGTAAGTAGGGTGATACGATCACAAGCTAAAATTGGATTGGACTCAACGAGATAAGCGTTATCTTGGGACTAGGAGATGGATTTAATTGAAATCCGTCAACCAAGAGTTCTAGGGGTAGAATAAGTCTAATAAATGACTTACCATTTTTTGATAAAGGTAGCATACGATGACTATTTTTATTTAAAGATAAGTCTTGGAATCATTTATATAATTTAGTGAGTGGTCATTATATAAATGCTAAACTTGTTAAAATGTTTTTCAAGTAAATTATCATAACAATGAATGTTTATATATTTCTTTTTGTTGTTGTAACCATATTCGCACAATGTCAACTTCATCAAACAACACAACCTTCGGTAAAGACTCATGGTTGACATCCGTCATGGACAAGTGTGTCCTAAAAGATGACGGTAGTAACTTCGTTGAATGGGAATCAACGATCAAGAGCGCCGCGATATCCGATAACGTGCTTCGCTACTTGGTCGAAGAGCCCCCCACCGAACCCGGGCCAAGATCGTCTGCGGTAATTCGGGCCGAATATGACCTTTATTTGAAGGTTTCCAATGACGTCAAGGATGTCTTGATTTGGTCAATCTCACCCAAACTCAAACTCCAATTGATATCTCTCGATGCATAGGCGATATTCACGAGGATAACATCGATGTTTTCTCAAGCCCCTAAAATTCTCCAATATGAGGCGGCTACGAGATTCTTTGATACTAAGCTCCAAATGGGCCAAAATGTTGGCCTACACATGCTCAAAATGGTTGAACACGCCGACACCTTAGAGCGTCTAGGGTGCAAAATTCCAAAGGAGCTAGTGGTGGGTAGAATCCTTCATTCACTCACACCAAAGTTCACCCAATTTAGGGTGAACTATAACATGAATGGCATGGAAAAGAGTTTCCATAAACTCCATGCACTCCTCACCCAAGCGGAGAGGGACATGGAGGCCAGTGGGAGTGAACCCAATGATGTTTTTTCAATGAAATTGAAGAACATGAGCCTTGGGGTGAAGAAGGACAAAGGAAAGGGTAAGACTCTTTTCAAGAAAATCGGCAAGGGAAAGGGCAAGGTCTTTATGAAGCCCAAGCCCAAAGTCAACAAACACGCGGACGCGGATTGCTATTATTGTAATGGCAAAGGGCATTGGAAACGCAATTGCCCCAAATACTTGAAAGACAAGAAGGACGGTTGTGTGACAACGTTAAGTAAAAATCTTTCATCACTCTATATGATAGATATTAACTTTTCTTGTAACACCCGGAAATGTACCCTATTTTTCTAATAGAAATATTTTACGAAATCGTGTCAGCGATTTTTAAGTTTTAATTTATAATTTTAAGTTCCGAGTCGAATTTTGAATTTCTGAGTTCGTATTTGGAATTTCTGCGAGATTTCATGAAAAAGCCGTCTTAAGGCGAGTTTGACTTTTTGGTTGACTTTTCCTTACTTATACTCTATTTCCCTTAACCTAATTCATTACTCAAAATCAAACCAAATTACTTCCTCTTTAAGAAATCTCAAGCTAGCCTCCCTCTTCATTTTTCGATCTTTGATTCACCGTAACTTTTTCTTTACTCGATAGAATTCACGTAAGTTCGTCTTATTCTTCCCCTCTTAGCTTCCTCTATCCGGATTGGTAATAAAATTACCGTCTTTCTCGCTTTTTAAATTATCCGTCTTTCTCAAGATGAATGATATTCATCTTATATTGCCTAATTGTAGGTGGAGACTACTAGGAAAGCTTAGTAACCGTTTAAAGACGCGTAAAGGTAACGGTGAAGGGTTACTCGGTATCATTTACGTGTTTTGCATGCTTTATATGTTACAAATCGTATTTGGAATATGATTAGAAGCTTAGGAATCATGTTATGATTTATGATTGTTGTTATTTGATGATTGATGATGATGAATATTGATTATTGGTAATTATTAGAAGTGAATTAGGAGAATTGAAAATGATAGGAATGGTGTTGGTTGTTCTCGGGTAGAATGGGGTTCTTGGCCGAAGGACCGGCAGCCGGTCTAGTGCCCGGCTGGGAATTTCCTGCACCGACCCTTTTTCGTAGAATGATCATAACTCCTTCGTTACTTGCTTGTTTTGGGCTTGTGACCACTCGTTGGAACCGTAAGAGGATAAGCTATCACCTCGACTTGGAATTTCTGCATTCCCATATATAGAACTCTTTATGACCGTTTGAAGTAGACCCTTGTTTTGATAGTTTCCAAACTTGTGATTTTTGTGATTTTTAGTGTTGTGCTCCGAGCCGGGGTACCGGCCGCCTCCCTCCACCCCGGCCTGGAATACATCAGTAAGTGAAGTTGGATTTTTGGTGTTGTGCTCTGTGCCGGTCGACCGGCCGCCGGTCGACTGACCGGCCCAGACCTCTTTTCTCTGTTTTTGGGATTTTGCCTGTGTTCTGAGCCGGCCCACCGGCCACCGGTCTCCTGCCCGGCCTGCAACACGGCTGTGTTGTTTTCCCTTGACTTTTAAAACTCGTAATTTATAATAGTTCGCATGATCGGTTTATCATATGATTTTACGTAATGTCTTATAATATTCATGTTTTGAATATTTGATATCTCATTCGCATGTATCACATGTTTTGTGACGGTTTTCGATATGTTCCCACTTTGAGTCGGTTTTTACAAATGAGTCGGTTTGAGCACTATTTTGTATTGTGCTTTGTATTCTCATTCCCTTGGCTACCTTCCCGTTCGTAAGGCTGGAATGTCGGAACGGAGAGGTATCCTACTGCTTAAATGCATGTGTTAGTGGGCATACGACGACGTTGTTGGGAGTTGAACGCTATGCGTTGTTCGACCCGGCCGTCAAATGTTGTGTACTTGCGAGGTGGTGTTATTTGCATGTAGCGTACCGCTTGTTATGAGGCTTGTGCTCTTTTCCGCCTCTTTCGTGAATGTCGACCGAATTTGGGGTACTCGGCGTCTATTTGATTGACCGAGTCTTGGATGCGAAATGTTTATCGCATGTCGAATCGGAACACGTTATTCCGAGAGTCTGGCCAGGTTTAGACTAGGACCGTATTATTATCGTCGTCCTACCGGAGGAAATTAGTGACATATACGAAATGTAGCATCGTGTATGCTTTCAGGGAAATGCTTATCCCGTGGATGCCTTTTAATCATACTTGCCATGTACACGATGCTAGTGCGTTTCATTTACCGTGAGAGTTGTCGTTTTGTGTCGTTGTCTTTGAATGCGTGATTTCATGATTTTATTCATGGTCATTGCATGACTTGGCAGCGTCAAGGTCTTGGTTCGTGAATGGATGATAATATGTTGGATTTATTGTGGTCATCGCATGACTTGAAATGGTATGTTTGTCGAGTCTCAATCTTATCAATCTTATACCGCTAACGGTGAGATGTAAGCCCTAGTGAACGTATTCGGTTGACTAAGAGTGTCTTCCCCGAGTCTTTGAATATCATGATGGATTCGGATTGTGCCTCTTATGTTCTTATCATTATCTATAGAATTGCCTATTTATTCTTATCGCAACTCACATGTATATCTATATATGCATGCTTTACTTTTGTATTTCCTTATATTACGTTTAAGGTGATATGGCTGGGAGAACCCGGAGTTACTCCCCACTGACTGTGGCGTTCATGTTTTTCATGAATGAACAGGTTGCTTGCTTGGATGCCTTTTTGGTATGATGTTTTGGGGTTCGGGTGTGAGCTAGCGGGCGTTGTCCCTGGAAGATTAACCTCTAGACGATTTTAGCTTATTTGCTAAACACTTGTTCTTTGTTAACATTTTGAGAGACTCCGTCTCTTTGTTATTTTCCGCACTTAGTTGTAATATTTTGACACTCCTCGTTTTATTTAACTTGCATGTATAAAAGTTTTTAAAACTACCTATTTCCGCTATATAATTCACATGCTTGTATGTTTTATATTTCCGCATTCGCGAGGGTTGTCACATTTCTAGTACATCTTCTTGGGTATTTGATACCGGTTGTGGTTCTCACCTTTGTAATCATGTACACACTACTACAAATTCAGGCAATAACAACGCCCCATCAACAACGCATACTCACGAAAATTAAGAAAAACCGTTGAGGAATGGATAATTATTTTTCCGCATAATTTTATTAAACCTAATAACAACGGTATTATTTTTCGAACGTTGTTATTAGTTTTAACAACGGGGTGAACTAAAATACCCGTTGTAAATAAATAAACTAATAACAACAGTTTAATCTATATCCGTTGTTATTAATTTGGCGCAAAATAAGGAAAAGTAATAACAACGGGCACGAACAAACCCGTTGTTATAATGTGTTATTAATTTGGCGCAAAATTTGGCGTAAATTAATAACAACGGATATGATTTTGTTGTACGTTGTTGTTAGTTGTAACAACGGTGAGAACTTTGGTAACCGTTGTAAATAAATAAACTAATAACAACAGTTTACTATGAATAATAACCGTTGTCAATATTTGTTAATAAAGATGAAAAAAACACACAACACTAATAATACGACTGTACTGCAACACAAAAACACAAACACAAAGCGATTATACTGCAACACTAAATCCACAAACACTAAGACATACTCCCTGATCGTCTCTCAGTCATCATCTCCGTCTGCTATTTCTTATTAATCAGGTATTCTAATAAATTTGCTTTATTGATTTCCTGAATTTCGTTTATTTGTGAATTAGTTGCCTTATACATTGCATTTTCTGAATTAGTTGGCTTATTATTGAATTAGTTTTAATTAGTTGGATTTTCTGAATTACTTGGCTTACTATATATACTACGAATGTAGATAAATGACTCGAACTTGGATGAATGCTGCGAATATGAGTGACCCAAACTATAAGGATGGTTTAGCTGAATTTTATGAAGTCGTTGCGAACAATTTGAATGGTTCTTCTAGTATTCCATGCCCTTGTGAAAGATGTGGTAATATTAGGTATATGGCTATTCCGGACGTTAAAATTCACCTAGAAAAGTATAGTTTTAGTCGGTCCTATACCCGTTGGATTTTTCATGGGGAATCATTAGAGGAAGAGAATAACTTTGAAGAAGATGATCTTGAGGTATACGAAAGGATAACTGATGATCCTGAGTTTGCCGAGTATGTTGAGTTGGAAGCAGACAATTTGAATGTTGGGTCTACAGATAATGAAGAAAAAGATGATGAATCAAATTCTTTTGAAGATAACAACATTAATTTGGATGACCTTGACAACATGTATGAGAGGTTGTGTGAGTCTGAAGCGCCTCTCTACCCTGGTTGTAAGTACACAAAGATGTCTGATGTGGTGAAGTTGTATTATATCAAGGGGGCAAATGGGGTTAGTGACACGTGTTTCACTAGTTTATTAGCCTTGATAAACGACATGCTTCCAGATGGTAATGTTCTTCCCGTTAAGACATATGAGGCTAAAAACTAATTAGAGGGGTGGGTATGAAATATGAGAAAATACATGCATGTCCAAATGATTGCGTATTGTATCGAAAATTATATCAAAACTTAACCAATTGTCCGGTTTGTTTTGAGTGGCGTTATAAGGATAAGGAAGGGATCCCGGCTAAGGTGTTATGGTATTTTCCAGTGATACCAAGATTCATAAGGATGTTTGCGAATAGCAATGATTCAAAAATGTTAACTTGGCATGAAACTGGAAGAATAAATGATGGGAAGCTAAGACACCCGGCAGATGGTATGCAATGGAAATCGTTCGACGCTAAGTATCCCGAGTTCGGCATTGAACCTAGAAACTTACGTCTAGCGCTGTCCACTGATGGAATGAACCCACATGGAAACATGAGTACCCAACATAGTACTTGGCCAGTAGTGTTGGCAATATATAACTTACCTCCATATGTGTGCATGAAAAGAAAGTACTTGATGTTGTCGTTGTTAATTTCCGGCCCTAAACAACCTGGAAATAATATAGATGTCTATTTGGAACCTCTTTTAGATGATTTGCGAATTTTGTGGGATAGTGGGATAGAAGTATTTGATGCATATAGGAATGAAACTTTCAATTTGAGAGCGATGTTATTGTGTACAATAACCGACTATCCGGCTTATGGCGACCTTTCTGGGCATACGGTGCATGGGAAAGAGGCATGTCCATTGTGTGGGGAGGATATCGAGTCTGAATACTTGAAGTGTTCTCATAAGTATGTGTATTTGGGAAATAGGAGGGGCTTGGATCCTGACCATTGTTATCGCAAGCAGCAGAAAGCATTTAATGGACGTCAAGAACTTCGTCAACCTCCTAGAATTTTGAGTGGGCATGAAGTTTATCACAAAGTAAAGCATATTGAGATAAAATATGGGAAGAAGAACGACTCTAAATTGTCTACTCGTGGGTATAAGAAAATATCCATATTTTTTGATAAACTTCCATATTGGCCTGACCTGGAGGTCAGGCATTGCCTCGATTTCATGCACATTGAGAAAAATGTCTGTGATAATATTATCAATACCCTCCTGAATGTTCCCGGTAAAACAAAGGATAACACCGCAGCTAGGGAAGATATGCAAATGATGGGTATTAGGCTAGAGTTGGCACCACAGAAGAGAGGTAATGGTACATTTTTACCGCCAGCAGCTTATACCCTTTCACGGAATGAGAAAAAAGAGTTATGTGCATGCTTGAATGGAATTAAAGTGCCACATGGTTATTCGTCCAACATCAAAAGCCTTGTGTCGATGCAAGACCTAAAACTCACCGGGTTAAAGTCACATGATTGCCACACTTTGATGCAACAATTACTTTCCGTGGCTATTCGTTCCATTTTACCTGAAAAGGTACGATATGCTATTACTAGATTTTGTCTCTTCTTCCAGTCCATATGCGATAAAGTCATCTATCCCGATGATGCGGATTCATTGCAGGACCTCGTTGTCACCTCTCTTTGTCATTTTGAAATGTATTTTCCACCCTCTTTCTTCACTATCATCATTCAGCTGACCACTCACTTGGTTAGGGAGATTTTGTACCTTGGGCCCGTGTACTTGAGATACCAGTATCCTTTGGAAAGATTGATGAAAGTGTACAAGGGCTATATGCAGCAGGAGCTCACCCAAGGGGCCTTGATGATCAAGCCACAAACATGAAATGCCTGACCCCAAGGACCCCTCAGATGGAAGCTCGAGTTACAAGGTCCAAACAACAAGCTATGAATAGCCAAGATCAAGCCAGGCCAAGCCACACCAGTGAGGAAGACAGTCCAGGGCTCAGCAACCCATGCCAAGCCCCATCACAACCCACATTACCCACACAAGACAGAAACAAAGCCATTCAGGACCAGGTAGACCAATCAACAAACCCTGCACCTAGGAGGTACACCAGGGCATCCCAACCACCCCCACCATGGCCTACCATCAAGCCAACCCACTAAACTACAAGTTTGTCCAGGACAACCCCTTTTGAAGTCTAGCAAAAACTCATGAAACAGACACCCCAAGCTAGAGTCCAGTGAACATTAAGGCAGAGAAGGTACAAGGTCAGATTGTGGCTTCCTTTTGTTTAAGTCAACTTGTCCTCGTCCAAGGGAGGTTTTATCTAAGTCCTAATAAGAGAAGAGAGTCCCAAGGAGGAGCAAAATATCCAAGCAAAGTAGCAAGACAACAAGAACAACAGATTTCCATTTCAGGAAAACTCCAAAACTGCTTTATTTGCTTTTTGTTCAGTCTGTTTTTGTGTCTTGTGTCTGTACTTTATAGTTGTTGAGCTCGTCCTATTCTGAGGCTCTTAATTAGTGTCAGTAGTAGTAGTTTGAACCCTAAGTTGGCCATTGGATGATCTGTACATCCAATGGCTCACAAGATATCAGCCTCCCTATATAAGGAGGTCTTTGTATGTTTGTTTCAGTAGACTTTATGAATGAATTAACTTTGAGAAATCCCTCAAATCTATAAAACTTGTGCTAAGAGCTGTAGTTTGAACCAAGCCTGATACATCTTCAATGTGTTTGATCAGTGTCTTGTCTTGTGAGTCAAGTTATATCTGTGTCTTGCTGTGGTTAACTTGCTTGCTGTTTAAGTCTAGTCTAGGGTGTTTGTGCTTGGCTGTAACATTTTAAACCTGTCTCAAAACTAGTCTTTGAGTCCCTTCTCTTGTGCATTGTTGTAGGGGAGTTTCTCTAAGTCATATCCTTTGAACTTTAGTCAATATAAACCAACCTCTCTAAAACAGCCTCCATTTCTACTTGAGTTGTTTTCAGTTTAAGTGAACCTAGTCTAGCATCCATCAAAACTTGTAAATATTAGTAGTTTACACTCCAAATTGGTTATCAGAGCTTTGGTTGAGAGTCTTATTGAGGTCATTTTTCCTAACTACATTTAAAAACACAAAAATAGCCCAATGAGTGAAGAGAGACTGGCAGGATTAGAAGCAAAGATGGAGGACCTGGCTGGGATTGTAACCACCCTAACCAGAGCCTTGAATCAGGTAATAGGCCACCAGTTGTTTGCTGGAGGAAGAGGCAGAGGACGTGGAAGAGGCCAAGGAGAAGGCAGAGGAAGGCCACCTGATGATGAAGAGTATCCAGACTCAGATGACTCAACAAGGAGCAGAGCTTCCAACCACAGGCACATAGACAAGCATCTTAAGGTAGATATCCCTGAGTTTTCTGGTAGTCTTAATCCTGATGATAGTTTAGAATGGTTAAGAGAAGTAGAAAGGATCTTTGAGTACAAAGGATATAATGATTCTAAGTCTTTTAAAGTAGCCATCCTTAAACTGAAAGCGTATGCTTCCCTTTGGTATGAAACCATGAAAGGGTTAAGGGCTAAGGAAGGGAAAGAACCCATCAAGTCTTGGACTAAACTGAAGAAGAAACTGCTAGACAAGTTTGTTGCTAAGGATTACACCCAGGATCTGTTTATCAAATTGTCTAAGTTGAAACAAGGAGACAAACCTGTTGAATCTTATCTAAGAGAGTTTGAACAACTCACCTTGCAGTGTGATATAAATGAGAAACCTGAGCAAAGGATTGCTAGGTACTTAGAAGGTCTAGATAAGAACATTGCTAACAAGGTTAGGATGCAACCTCTGTGGTCATATGATGACGTTGTCAACTTATCTCTGAGAATTGAAAAGATAGGGAAGACTAAGCCTGTTACACCAAAACCTGTTAGGCCTTTTCAAACCAGACCTTATAGTGGGTTGAGAACCATGAATACTCCCAGGATAGCACCCCGACCTACCTTAGACAAAGGAAAGGGCATCATGGGTCAAAAGCCAAGCACTTCATTGACTGAGAACAGAATTAGGTGCTTCCAATGTCAAGGCTATGGACATTTCAGGAAGGATTGCCCTTCTAAGAAGACCTTAACTATAATGGAGGTTGAGACTTGGGAAAAGGAAGGTCTAGTTGAGTATGAGAGGGATGAATCTGAGGTTGAAGAAGTGGTGAGTAAGGAAGAAGAGTCTAGTCAGAAGGCAATAGTGGCACTCCCTGACACAGGCCACAGCTTGGTCCTATGGAGAGTAATGCATTCACAACAGATACCTTTGGAGGAGGATCAAAGGTCCCTCATTTTCAGGAGCAGATGTACCATACAAGGGAGGGTTTGTAACCTTATTATAGATGGAGGTAGTTGTACCAATGTGGCTTCTGTTACTATGGTTGATAAGCTGAAGTTGAGCACTCAAGATCACCCTCACCCCTATAAGTTGAGATGGCTGAGTAAGGGAGCAGAGGTTAAGGTGGATAAGCAATGTATGGTCCCTTTCTCCATTGGAAGTGTGTACAAGGATGAAGTATTGTGTGATGTGGTTCCAATGGATGCCTGTCACTTGTTATTAGGAAGGCCATGGGAGTTTGATAAAAGCTCCATACACCAAGGAAGAAGCAACACCTATTCCTTCAAGCATGGGAGCAGGAAGGTGACACTAGCCCCCTTGCCACCACATCAGAAGAGCTATGGGAGTCCAAGCATGGCTGAAGATTTTAGTGGAGTCTTGTTTCTGTCTGAGTCAGTAATGGTCAAAGAGTGTAGTGAAGAGCAACCCATATTAATGCTGCTATCAAAAGAAGTTCAGATAGAGGAGTATAAGGTAATCCCTGCAGAAGTTAAGCCCCTCATTGATCAGTTCAAAGAAGTGTTCCCAGAGGAACTTCCTGATGGCTTACCCCCTTTGAGAGGAATTGAACACCAGATAGACCTTGTGCCAGGGTCTGTACTACCTAATAGACCAGCATATAGGAGTGATCTCAAGGCTACACAAGAGCTGCAGAAACAGGTTGGAGAATTGATGAGAAAAGGTTTTGTAAGAGAATCCTTAAGTCCATGTGTTATGCCTGCATTACTGGTTCCTAAGAAGGATGTGACTTGGAGGATGTGCATAGATAGCAGGGTTATCAACAACATCACAGTCAAGTACAGGTTCCCTATACCTAGGCTTGATGACATGTTGGATGAGCTGAGTGGTTCAAGGATCTTTTCTAAGATTGATTTAAGGCAAGGTTACCATCAATTGAGGATCAGGGAAGGAGATGAGTGGAAGACAACCTTCAAAACAAAGCATGGCCTTTATGAGTGGCTTATCATGCCCTTTGGCCTGTCAAATGCCCCAAGTACCTTCATGAGATTAATGACAGAAGTGCTTAGGCCTTGCCTAGGGAGATTTGTGGTGGTATACTTTGATGATATCCTCATCTACAGCAAGAGGAAGGATGATCATTTGAGGCATCTTGAGGCTGTGTTTGAAATACTTAAGGAGAGTAAGCTCTTTGGGAAGCTTGAGAAATGCACCTTCATGACTGAGGAAGTCAAGTTTCTAGGATATGTGGTGTCTGGTAGAGGCATTTCAGTTGATCAAGACCAGATCATTGCAGTGCAGTCTTGGCCTATCCCTAAGAACATTACAGAAGTGAGACGGTTTCATGGCCTAGCCTCTTTCTATAGGAGGTTCATTAAAAACTTTAGCACTATTGCAGCACCCCTCACTGAATGTATGAAGAGAGGAGAGTTCACTTGGACTGAGAATGCCTTACAGGCTTTCAAACACATGAAGAAGCTCTTGTGTAGTGCACCTATCCTCAGGTTGCCAAACTTTGACTGCCTATTTGAGGTTGAATGTGATGCAAGTGGAGTGGGAATTGGAGCTGTCCTCATACAAGAGAAGAAACCTGTAGCCTACTTTAGTGAAAAGCTAAGTGGTGCCAAGCTGAACTATTCTACATATGATAAAGAGTTCTATGCTCTTGTCAGAGCTCTAAGACATTGGAGTCATTACCTGAAGCCCAAGCCTTTTGTCCGACACTCTGATCATGAGGCATTGAAATACATAGGAGGTCAACATAAGCTCAGTCACAGGCATGCTAAGTGGGTGGAGTTCCTCCAGTCATTCACCTTTTCTAGCAAATACAAAGAGGGCAAACAGAATGTGGTGGCTGATGCATTATCTAGGAGGTACACTCTGCTATCAACTATGGAGCAAAGGGTTCTTGGCTTTGAATTCATGAAGGATATGTATCAGGAAGATCCAGACTTTGCAGAAGATTGGTTAGCACAGAAAGAGGGAACAAGGACCATTGATTCACCCTACAGACTGCAAAATGGATTCTTGTTCAAGGGAAACAAGATGTGTGTTCCCAGAGGATCTTATAAGAGTCTATTGATCAAGGAGGTGCATGGAAGTGGCCTTGGAGGACACTTTGGGGTTCAGAAGACTGTGGACATACTGCAGGATCAGTTCTACTGGCCTAAGATGATGGGAGAAGTCCAAATAGTACTCAGAAGGTGTGGAGTTTGTCAAAAGGCCAAGAGTTCTTTTCAAGCAGGACCTTACACTCCCCTACCAGTCCCATGTAGGCCTTGGGAAGATGTAAGTATGGATTTCATAGTAGCATTACCTAGGACAGCAAGAGGGAAAGATTCTATCATGGTGGTTGTGGATAGGTTCAGTAAGATGGCACATTTCATTGCTTGCAAGAAGACTGAGGATGCTGTGAGTGTAGCAGAGCTATACCTTGATGAGGTGGTGAGGTTACATGGGGTCCCAAGGACTATTGTATCTGACAGAGACACAAAGTTTATGAGCCATTTCTGGAGAACATTGTGGAAGCTGCTTAACACTAGGTTGTTGTTTAGTACCTCCCATCATCCTCAAACAGATGGCCAAACTGAGGTGACCAACAAGACCTTGGGAAGGATCTTGAGGTGTATAGTCAGCAAATCTCTCTAGGATTGGGACTTGAAGTTGGCTCAAGCAGAGTTCTCTTTCAACAGAGCTCCATCAGCAGCCACATGCCACTCCCCCTTTGAAGTGGTCTATGGTACTAACCCCTTAATGCCTTTGAATTTGTCTAATGTGTGCAGGTCAGAGATCCACTATGATGCCAAGAAGTGGGTAGAACAAATGCTAAAACTCCATGAGTCAGTCAGAAAACAAATTGAGAAAACTAATGATCTATACAAGAAAAATGCCAAGGTTCCAAAGGCCAAGAAAGACTTTGCACCAGGAGATTTAGTATGGATCAACCTAAGGAAAGAAAGGTTCCCTTCCAAGGGAAAGAATAAGCTAGAGCCAAGAGCAGATGGTCCTTTTCAAGTCACAGAGAAGATAGGTCCTAATGCCTACAGAATTGATCTACCAAGAGAGTATGCAGTCCATGGGACATTCAATATTGGAGATCTTAGTCCCTTCTATGAAGACTCTGAGGGAGAGGAAGACACAGGCTTGAGGTCAAGCCCTTTTCAACCTGGGGAGGCTGCAGCAGGAGCTCACCCAAGGGGCCTTGATGATCAAGCCACAAACATGAAATGCCTGACCCCAAGGACCCCTCAGATGGAAGCTCGAGTTACAAGGTCCAAACAACAAGCTATGACAAGCCAAGATCAAGCCAGGCCAAGCCACACCAGTGAGGAAGACAGTCCAGGGCTCAGCAACCCATGCCAAGCCCCAACACAACCCACATTACCCACACAAGACATAAACAAAGCCATTCAGGACCAGGCAGACCAATCAACAAACCCTGCACCTAGGAGGTACACCAAGGCATCCCAACCACCCCCACCATGGCCTACCATCAAGCCAACCCACTAAACTACAAGTTTGTCCAGGACAACCCCTTTTGAAGTCTAGCAAAAACTCATGAAACAGACACCCCAAGCTAGAGTCCAGTGAACATTAAGGCAGAGAAGGTACAAGGTCAGATTGTGGCTTCCTTTTGTTTAAGTCAACTTGTCCTCGTCCAAGGCAGGTTTTATCTAAGTCCTAATAAGAGTAGAGAGTCCCAAGCAGGAGCAAAACATCCAGGCAAAGTAGCAAGACAACAAGAACAACAGATTTCCATTTCAGGAAAACTCCAAAACTGCTTTATTTGCTTTTTGTTCAGTCTGTTTTTGTGTCTTGTGTCTGTACTTTATAGTTGTTGAGCTCGTCCTATTCTGAGGCTCTTAATTAGTGTCAGTAGTAGTAGTTTGAACCCTAAGTTGGCCCTTGGATGATCTGTACATCCAATGGCTCACAAGATATCAGCCTCCCTATATAAGGAGGTCTTTGTATGTTTGTTTCAGTAGACTTTATGAATGAATTAACTTTGAGAAATCCCTCAAATCTATCAAACTTGTGCTAAGAGCTGTAGTTTGAACCAAGCCTGATACATCTTCAAGGTGTTTGATCAGTGTCTTGTCTTGTGAGTCAAGTTATATCTGTTCCTTGCTGTGGTTAACTTGCTTGCTGTTTGAGTCTAGTCTAGGGTGTTTGTGCTTGGCTGTAACACTTTAAACCTGTCTCAAAACTAGTCTTTGAGTTTCTTCTCTTGTGCATTGTTGTAGGGGAGTTTCTCTAAGTCATATCCTTTGAACTTTAGTCAATATAAACCAACCTCTCTAAAACAGCCTCTATTTCTACTTGAGTTATTTTCAGTTTAAGTGAACCTAGTCTAGCATCCATCAAAACTTGTAAACCTTAGTAGTTTGCACTCCAAAGTGACTAGATTGTATGTCGATCGATGGTTGGTTCAGCACCATGGGGTCATGGAGATGACTGGTCGTTTACATAGACAGACTGTGGAGACACTCTGTCGGGTAGTGACCATAATAGAGTCCCTTATCAAAATTGTTGAAGCCTGGTCGTGGCGGGGATTTCTATTTTATTCCTATGAGTCAATTCTTTAGACTGGCGACCGTTTACCTGAGCCGGTGTAGTTTCCGATTGGCTTTGGTTTTTGTCCTAGATCGTGCCGTGAAAGGAGGCCGATGGACATCTTCTGGGTCATGGTGATCTGCATCATACAGTGTAAGATGGGTCAATAGGAATTGTCCACCCACGTTGGGTATTAACATGTTCGGGCCACTCGAGGAGTAGTAACTGGAAATGCGTGGCCACGCTCGGAAGAGATCTCTGGTAAATTTTCCGGTCAGACAGTTACTCTCCCAGATCGAGAAAACCACTCTATTTATAATTTCAATTGCAAGTGCGACCTGTAAGACACCTTGCAATGAGTGGGAGGATGTGACGCAAAAGAGACAAGAGAATCGGTAGCACACAACTTGTCGAGACAAGTGGGAGAAATTGTAGGAGGAGGAGTCCTCCGCAATAGTGTTGCTACATGCACAACTTGTATCGGACAAGTGGGAGATTGTTGGAGTAAGTGTCCTCCACAATAGTGCATTTATATAATAAATCTCATTTGGAATATACGTGGTATGATTAGTATATTTTGATACTCCACGTCAGTTGATTAACGTAAATCGGTAACGCTTGGCTGACTAGAGTTTGACGTTATTGTCATATGACGGCGGTAATCAACTGATCCCTTTAGGTCACACCTATAGGATGAGACCCAAATAGAATACTAATTATTTGTATACGATACAGTTTAATTAGAGCATTACATATATTTGATATGTACGTTTAGTTACGAGAGTTATTTATTGGAAATTGAGTTGCGAACTCATTCCACTTCAGTTTATTAGTCAATTATACGATAACTGACTGAATAAATTTTACGTCTTATTTTAATACGATTAAATAAGATTTAATTTAATGATTAATCGTTAATTCATTAAATTAGTTGAGGTTATGCATATATTTTGAGGAAGAGGTAATTAGTTAATTATATTTACAAAGAGAAGTAAAATAAACTAACTGGACATTGTGGGACCCATTATATATTGATATAATGGTTAAATATCACTTAAAAGTTGAGTGTATATTGATTATTAATTTGAGTTATAAAATTGTTATTTGATCAAATTAACACTTAATTATACAAGATAATTAAGCATATGATTATAAGTATTTGTAGGACAAATATCAAAAATCAAAATGGACCACATTTCACATGTGGAGGCCGGATCTTTCAAGTAGAGAACAATAGTGTTCATTCTCTACTACTACCACACTCCATCACATGATAATGACTTGTTATGACACAATTATCATTACATTTACTACCAACACTCAAAGTCTTTTGCATGTGAGTAAAATAAGCAAAATAAGAGCCAAATATGGCTCATGGTGACCGGCCATAAGGCCTTTATATTGAACAATTGTTGTTCAATTTTTGTATCACTTGAATTCATTATGCTTATTCTCACTTCTCTTTCTAAACTCAACATCTCTCAAAACCTACATGCAAACTAATATTATCTACATATTACTAGTGTAGTAATATACTAATATTAGTAGTATTATGTCTTACTTATTATCTAGTTAATAATAAGGTAAGATTATTTGGGTTTAATCTTGGGTGCAACTAGAAGGAGACCTTCTTCTTTGGAGGTTGTTTTATGGAGGATCATCTATCAATTTCATGCTCAAGAACAATAAGAAGGAGTTCTTATTGTGCCCATATTGGACCGAAAATTTCCATTGTAAGGAAATTCATCTTATCTTTATATTTATGCTTTTATATTTGCATGCATGATAACTAGATCCTAAATCATTAAGTTAAAGTAATTTAATGAACTAATTAGAGGAGTCTAATTAGAGGTCTAGGACTTTCACTTTCTCCATAGGGAGACTGGGATTGAGAGTTGGCGGAGTCCCAGGAGGAGACGGCTCATTTTTCGAGGGAGTTGGAGGAGTCACGGGAAGAGACGGCTCGTCTGTTGAGGGAGTTGGATGCTACGGATGCTGAGATCGCCGCTCTTGAGGCAACTGTAGTCATGTTGGGTGGTGATGAGGATTAGCTACCCTCTGCTTTGAAGTTGACTTGTACATTTTGACTTGTTTTTGTATATGTTGACTTTGTCTCGGGCGAAAGCCCCTATCTTTGGATTGTTTGGATTTTGTTGTGGACGATAGCCCCTAGTTTTGAATTTTTGGATTTCGTTTTGGGCGAGAGCCCCCAGTTTTGAATTTTTGGATTTTGTTTTGGGCGAGAGCCCCCGGTTTGATTTACATGCCTCTTTTGAGTGCTTCTATTGTTTGGTATTTTCTGTTCCTGCAGGTTAGTCTAAAAACCAGGTTTGCTAAACGACGATTTCTGCTGTCATGATGCCAAAAATTAAATAGAAATCATATAATAGAAATCACATAATTTACATGTAGCATAGTGGTGGCCTGAACTGGCGCAAAATAATGAATTTTAAAGGAAATGTATAAGTGTTTGAAATGACCAGAAATGATTCCCTTAAAAGGAAAATGAAAATGAATAAGTGTGCTTATTTGGCGGCCATGTCGTCTTTCGTCTTGAACCCGACCAAGAGTAGGAAACCCAAGATGAAGTTAGTAAAGAAACTGAAGAGATTTTCCTTTATTATCCTTATTGAATTTCAAATGCAAATGCAGATGTCTTACTCGGGTTGGTCTTGACTTGTTTGGAGACGGATGAGCGCAGCTAGGACAAGATCATTACCATTTTGCTCGGGTTGATGAACACTTGCTTGACTAGTTCCAGGCATCTTGGAAACTGAGGTAAGAGGTCGAAGACGGATCAAAACACGATCGACCATTCTAGCACACTTGCTCAAAAGGACTCGACTTGTGAAGTGGGAGTGTGCCACTGTGTTTAAGTGAGTTTTGAAAAAGACTAGTTTTGAAATGTTTTTGTCTTAGCAACCGTACTGTGGTTGTAGGTATGACGACTCGAAGTGGAGAATGACTTGACTTGTAAAGTGGGAGTGTGCCACTGTGCTAAGTGAGTTTTGAAAATGACAAGGTTTGAAATGTTTGTCCTAAGCAACCGTAGTGTGGTTGTAGGAGTGATGAGAAAAGACGATTTTGACTGGACACTTGGGCAGAATTTCGACTCATTTTGCGCTACTCTAGGCCACCTTTGAAAATGCTTTACAGTTTTGAAAAGGATTTTATTTTTGAAAAGTTCGTCATGGTTTTATTTACAAAATAGTAATCACGTATGGGTTATACACATTTATACATGCATTATAACGGTATGTTGAGTGCTTTTAAAAGGTTTTGGTTTAAAGGGTGGGTTGTCATACTAAGAAATCAAACCCGGGGTCTGTGGAAGGTCGGTTCCTAGTCCATTTCCTCGAGTAGTGAAAGCTCTTGATACTAACATGAGTATGTACCGTGGTATGGTTGACGCGAATCGCTATCCATCCTTAGGCCCTCATAAGAATTTGGACTGTCCAGAAAAGACGATTGGTCGAAACGGGTTGGGTTGAGCCTAGGAAGGCCGAATAAAACGGCCTAAGAAGGTCGAGTAATGAAAACCGATAACTATCTCGTACAAACTATTCCATAACCTTGTTCAAGTTTCACCCTGGGTAACATGTCAGTGTATTATCCCTAGCGGAGTCGCCAAATTGTGGTACATGGCGGGACCACGGACCGGAACAGGCGTAGTGATACGCATTTGTGGAGTCGCCACCAAATTTTATGGAAATTGGAACCATTCGAATACTTTATGTCACGTCAAGACACAAAGTAATGACATGAACACTAAGAACTCGTTACCCTTATCATTTTATATCTAGAATAACTCTTGTTGAAGTAGGAGCTAGGGGCTCAACACACTTTTAACCCTTAATGAACCATGACAAGGCACCATCACAAGCACCCTCAGTCAGAACAACAAGATCTAAGGCCATTCAGGCAGACCAGGAGGAACCAGTCCAGACCAACAACAATTCCACGCCAGATATCCTAGAGCAGCTGTCCAAGCAAGGGCTCCAACTTCTTTTCCCATCTAGTTGAGACCCTTGGCTACATAAAAGTTCAGGAGACGTTTTTCGAATTGTCTCTGGAAGTCCAAGTAAAACAACCCACAAGTTCAAGGGTCATTCAGAGAGCTAGGCAGGCATAGAGGCCAACAAATGTGTTCAAAGTCATCTTACTTTTATGTGACCAGTAGCAGCATTAATAAGGTCCTTGGGAAGGTCATAGTAGTCCCTCTCAAGGCCCCATATGGAGCAGCAAATAACCAAACCAAGAACTACAACAATCTGCACAGCATTGCCATTTTAGGAAAGGGACAATGTCACTTTTGACAGTCACTTTTCTGAGATTGGCAGTCTATTTCAGCTCGTCTTATTAGTAGACTTTTGCATCTGTTTTGTTGTCTTTGTAAGGCTAATTTTAGGACCTTAGATGTGTGAATTTCTTAAACTCGATATTAGACATTTCTAATATCATTATACAATTAGTTTACCCATTAAACTAATGGATCTTATGCATGCATAACTAAAATACAAAGATAAGAAGAAACTTTTCCTTACATTGATCTTATAACAAATTTGGGCACAAAATAGGACTCCTTCCTACCTTGTTCTTGAGCTTATAAGTTGAGGATGAACTCCTAGTTTCAATAGTAGAAACTCTCCTCTTGATTGCACCCAAGACTATCCCTTAATACCAATAATAATTTTACTAGAAATATTATTAGTAACCTTAAAATGAAAATCTAATTCTAATAATATTACTACAATAGTAATGAATATGAAGATATTAGATTCTTAGAACAAAATACTCATAAACTCTTTTATGAGAAATTCTAGTGAGATAAGGAGATTTTTGCATGAATAATTTTATTGTACAAAATGAGAACTTATTCTCATAGGGTTATGAGGGGTGGGGTGCCGGCATGCATGTCTTGAGAGAGCCCCAAGCATGCTCACATTTTGTTCTTATCAAAATCTTAGGCCAAGGGCTAGGCATATAGGTATTATGATGATGTTTTTAACAATTAAAATAATCATATTTACCTTAATCAAGCCCAAAAACGGCACACCCACATAAAATGGTCTTCATTTTATCTTTGTAATTTTGTCACTTGTAATGTGGTATGTCATGTACCAAGTCACATGTCATTAGGATAAATAAATGTATATTTAACAAATTAAATATCATTTCACATTATATAACAAGACAAATAGTAATTCATAATTACATATATATAAAATGGGTCACATTAAGTCCAATTGATATAATCTACAACTTTTTGTAATTTTAATCAACTAATCATTCTTATCTCAAATTGTTTCATAAACAATAATCAATTTTAGTAATAAAACATTTAAATTACAAAAATTGCGTCTTATTTAATCTCATTACAATAAGACATAAATTTTCACTTATAAATAGAATTTGTTCATTTTTAAGGATTTAATTAATATGTATCGATATACAATTAATTAACTTTACAATTAAGGGAATTGTTGATAACTGATACTTTGTACTAATTTATCCCCCGTTTTAGCTCGATTTCCATACGATTTATGCACTTTGCTAAGTGATTAACGAGCTAATATTGCTATTCTAGTTGTTTTGCGTGTTTTGACTCGTTTTATAGGAAATGAAGTGGTTTTGCTATATTTTCCTACTTTATGGAGCAAAGGCACTAGGATACGAGTTTTCGAGGAATTGATGATAGCCAGTTCACGATTTGATTACGATTCCGCTACATCCTTCCTCAATTGGATTTATCTTGGACTTTGGCTTTGAAACTCAAAAGGAAACATCAACCCAAGTCAAAAGAAGATCAGCCCAAGCCCAATTCCGTATTGCATTGACCAAGACCAAGGCATAGGATTCCGTGCCTAAGACGAAAAGACGGAAGAATCCATCTTGCACATTTACCCGATCGGATTACCATATACCCGATCGGGTATTTCTGCAAGTGGACGTTACTTGGCTCTTCTTCAACCGAGCTTAAATGAGTACATTAATGCTTTGACTAGGGTATGAATTTGGACGAGGGATCAGCAGCCATGCAGCCCTATAAAAGCCAATGATCATCACACTACTTATCATCAACTTTACCATCAACTTACATACTTTCATATACAATTTAGAGCATAATAATCTAGTAGTTTATTTATTTCTCACAAGTTTAGAATATAGTTTATTTCTTAGTGTGTCTCTACTATTTTTATAAGTTTTTGTTATTGGGTTGGATAATTGTTCTTTACTTTATTTCTTACATAATCGCATTCCAATTACGGTAATTCTATATCCTTGATTTACTTATGCAATTTTAACCATCATGAATTATAATCTCACTAGTATCATTCTCATAATATTGTTGTTGTTAGGAAATCAATCTAAAATTAATCTAGTTAAAACCAAAATATTATTTATCATGCCACATTATAATTTACCTAATCATATAATCCTAAAAATTATCACTAAAATCATTATTAACATAATCACCATAATCACTTTAGTATTTATATTTCATAGTTTAATTTCATACATCTTTTTCTTGTTAATTTACTTAATCACATGATCATATAAATTAGATTAATTCTAATATTGTAAGATTAACATTTTGTAAATAAAATAAATAGAGTTGTAGTATTGAAATGATTTATGAGTTAAATAAATTAAAAGAAGAGTAGATACCATTTGAACCATCTAGTTGTCTCTTCCTTTGGTTGTGTCAAATTCTATAACTAAGTTTAGTGGCCATAAACAATTGTTTGTATTAGTCAATTTCTATCTTTATAACGAGAGTTGGGATGGGAATTAGGACTACCAATAGGGGTTTAGTGACTTAACCATGCTGAAAGGACGTTAGGACCCACTAAAAGGTCGGTACGAATCCGAAAGGAATATACCGCTACAAGGCCTAGACAATCATAGTAATTCTAATGTTGGTATCAATGAAACTTTTAATTAGTTTTACATGTATTTCTCTTTCACTATTTCAACTTGATTAGTTAGTTTACTTTACCGTTTTAGATAGTTTATTTTATTGTTATCTAGATAGTTTACTTTATCGTCTTTCTATTTCCGTTCTTAGATAGTTTACTTTATTATTATTATCTAGTTTATCAGTTTAGTTATATAGTCTTTCAATATTGTCATTTAAATATCGCCTTTAGTTAGAATTTAATTGTTGCCATTCGGATCAGAGAACTTCCCCGATCGGGTACGTGACAATCCGATCGGGTAAGTCTTCTGTTCTGAGTTTTATATTCTGCAATTTACATATTTGTCATTTACATATCGTCATTTACATACTTGTCATATTATTTTATGTTAATAGCTTATACAACCACCTCAAATGACTCGAACTTAAATGAAAATCAATCCATAGCAATTCATAGTTAACACGTACTCCCTGCGGATCGACACCATACTTCCCTAATTACATTCCTTATGTTGTTAGCCTAAGTGCGGGTAATTATTTTTGTATCGGGACCGCGACATAACCTGATCAAATTTTGGCGCCGTTGCCGGGGAGCACGGTTTTGTTTATCTATGTATTGTTGGTTTTTGTTTATCAATTCTACCATTTCTAGGTGCAATCGTACCTAAATCGTTACTAACTTTCATTTTTGTGTTTTTTCTTGTAGGTTGACAAAAATGGTACTAACAAGGGAAGATCCAAGGTACCGGGTTTTTGAGCTCGCTAGTGGGATCCTAAGGGTCCATTTGACTTTGATTGCTCTCATCGAGGGTAACCAATTTAGTGGAAAACCAAACGAAAACCCGTCACACCATCTACAAACCTTTTGCGAATTGTGTCAAACCTTTGTGAGGGAGGGAATCACCCAAAACGAAATTAGAGAAACCCTTTTTCCTTTATCACTAAAGGGAGAAGCTAAATGGTGGTTCACCCGTCGTTTAAAGGAAGCCACAAGACCTATGGAATGGGAAGAGATTGTCATCGCTTTTCACCGTAGGTTTAGAACCAATTTGTCAAACCTATCAATTAAATCACAAAATAAAAGTGGGGAAGGTTCACAAACCAATGGGGGAGAGCGAAAGAAGAGTCGAGTGGAAACTTCAAAAGATGTTGACACTACAATTTCCTTAGCTTGTCCCGTTCAATCAAACGAAACCACCCCAAAAAGCACTTTATATCGCCCAAAAGTTTTCAACCCATTTACCTCATTAACAACACCATGTGAACTTTGTGGTGGGATAGGGCATACACCTCAACGATGTGGGAACAAACTCACACCATTTAACCCTTTTCACCCACAATTTCGCCAAACTCAACCCACCAACACACCACATACAATTCCAAACTCATCCGTTCAAAATGACCATGTGATAGCTAAAGTAGATGTTAAGTTAAGGGAAGTAATCCAATCCCAACATAATATGTACTCATACTTCTTTTCAAGCTTAAACTCACTCAAATCAGCCATTTTATCTCTCCAAAAGAGGGTAGAGGAGTTGACCCCATCGAGTTCTAGCCAACACACCCAAGGGAGTGAAGCACGATCGATTGTCACAATTGACATGATTAGTGATAAACCTTGTGATCATCCTCTTGTGAATGAAAAGAGTAAGGAGATAATTTTTAGGTTACCCCATGAACTTTGCAACAATCCAACACTATCTAAACCAACCAAAGTCCCTACACATGAGGAGACATCTCGTCTCGAAGCTTTGATCATGACATTGATAAAAGCTCAAGGGAAATTGGAAGAAAGAATTGGAGAAGTAACTTTGGCAACAAAAGAAGCTTTTTCAAAATTAGAGGCACGGATTGGAAAAACATCTAGGCAAAAGGAAGCAACCAAGAACTCCAAGGAACCTACCCTTGAAGAAGGGAAGATTCTCATTCCTTCTAAACTTAAGGACCCAGGTTGTTTCAACATTTCTTTTACAATGTGTTTTCATAAGGTCAAAGGTGCATTGTGTGATCTAGGAGCCGCTATTAGCGTCATGCCTTTTGATTTCTATCATGACCATTGCCCCATACAAATGAAATTCACTAGTACTAGCCTTCAACTAGCCGATGGATCTATGCATACTCCCGCAGGAATTGTGGAAGATGTCCCAATACGGATTGGATACTTCCTCGTTCCCGTCGATTTCTATGTCATATTTTCAAAAAAGGAAAGGAATGACTATATTATATTAGGAAGACCCTTCCTAAATACGGTTGGAGCTTGTATAGATGTGAAAGGAGAAAAGATCACGTTTGAAATAGATGGATCGAGTGCCACCTTTGATAAAAAGGGGAATGTGTTGAGCGTTGGAGATGGCGACCTCGAGGCTTTCAAAGCTGCGGAGGCATGATTAGAATGAGATTGCCATGGGTGTTGGCAAAAGGTAAATGAGGAAATTCAAGGACGAATCCAGCTACAAGGAGCTTCAATCCCTTCATAAGGCTTAAGGAGGGATAGCAAAACATAGTCTAGCATGACTCGAAAATGCGCTTGTCGGGAGGCAACCCGTCTTATTCTTTTCTTTTTTTTTATGCATTTTTTTTCTTTTACTTATTAGACAATGATTTTAATTTGGACTATTTTATTTGAACTCTATTTTTGGATTTTGTGTTGTAATAGTTAGGAAAATTTTTTTTTTTCGTTTTACTTGTTATTATGCATGTCTAGTATATCGTTTTTCGTACTTAGAATCGGAGGACTTATTGAGACAAGAAGGAGCTATCCTTGTCCCAAGTTGCCAAGATCACTAAGGTTAGTAAGTATGTGCAAGGACATAGCCAAAAGGTAAGAGCAAGTGGCAAAGAAAATAGAAACAAAAACCGGACCAGCAAGTTTCCCCGATCGGATTGCTATATACCCGATCGGGTAAATTGGCTGCCTCGTATTTTGCTCTAATTTCTTCTATAAAACCCACTTGCTACCCTTTGCTTGCTGCCTTATACCCGTGTTCTTCAATTTCAAAGCTCAAAATTCTCTCAAAACCTTCAATTCTTAGTCCTTTCTTACAAAATTTGTTCCTATAGTTCATCAAGGGCAAGTTCTAAGCATCATCAAGTAAGTTATTTCTACTTTAGTTACTTCAATCTCTCTATATTTTCAGAAATCCAACATGAACAAACCCTAACTCAAATTTGGGGGTTCTTGATTTTGATTGCAAAACATGTTTAAATTGGATTTCTAATGATTCTTACATGCTATAGAGTGAATTCTAGTGATTAATTAGGATGATTACTATGATTTGGATGCCCATATGCTAATTAGGATACTCATCTTCACTATATGCTAAGAACTTTTGCTTAAGTGGTAGTATGATGCTTGAATTCATGCTTTATACTATGAACTTATGATCTTGACATGTTAATTTAGCATTAGTACCCTTAGGTAGTAGCCAAGCTCATGATTTAAGTATATGTTGTTCATCTTAGTGACATATTGTTATGCTTAAAACATCCATTTGTGCTCAAAAGATAGCATGACAATGTTTCACTAAGGTCACTATGCTTGAATTTGTGCTCAAAGCTTGGTATTATAACACTTATGCTATCCAATTATATTTATGAATGAAGTGTTTTAATACTAGTTATTTGTAGAAAATGGCACCTACATTAAGGAAATCGAAGAGGGCAAGAACCTCCACTCAAGGAGAGAGTAGTAGAGCACAAGAGGAAGATATAGAAATGCTTGAAGCAAACGCTCAACCCAAAAATCAAGGAAATGCTATGCATGATCCTAGCTTTCCGGATGTAGAATTTAGCTCACACAAGCAATGGCAAAATTGGTGTATACTTAAAAGCAAAGGTATGAGGGCTACCAAGTTCCTCAATGTTTCTTCTTTAAGGCATATGAAACTTTATGAGCATGTTAAAGTGTTATTTAGGGGTCTAGGTATGAATGCTAGCATGAACTTAGCTATGAGACCTACCCCCAATTAACCCTTGAATTCTTAAGCTCATTCGAGTTACATAGGTCTAGAAATAGAAATACCATGCCTCAAGTTCAGTTTCGCTTGTTTAATGATGATTATAATATGAACTTAGAGAACTTTGCTAGATATTTTGGACTCATCACCGAGGATACTGTTACCTCACCTCCCGAAGGCTTTGATATTAGCCTGCTTTGGAGTGCTATTTCGACTTACCCTGTCTCTCGTTGGGACCATGTCCCACACCAACATCTACATTATCCCGCCATTAGAATCTGGCAAAGATTCATGGGATGGACCTTTTTGGGTCGTGTTGAGCCTCATTTGGTGAGACGAGTGGAGTTAGAAATGTTAGGGGGATTTTTGAATGTGAATGGTGATGAACCATGGTCTATTAGTATACCGTATCATTTTGCTGTTCAGTTGACCAAAGCTATTAATCCCAAGAACATTGCCATTGTCTATGGAGGTCTTATCACTCACCTTGTTATGCGAGTTTGTGGTTTTAACCAAGCCACCACCGACCTCCAGGCATTGACTACACCTCCCACCGAGATGGGAAATGGGTTGGATTATGCTTATTTTGTTCAGCTCAACTGGTTTCGAGTCTCTCACCCCCATATGATTTGGAGGATAGCTGGCCGTGATTCGGTCAAGTTGACCGCCGAGGTAGAGCAAATTCCATTTCTTCGGCAGCGTCCTCAACTTCAAGAGGGTGAGGCTATCTTACCCCGACCTACTTACTACCTTCCTGTTGGGGATATTACCCACATTGACCCCCCTGTTCAACTTAGATCCCGCCGCCCTGAGGTAGGATCATCCTCTCACTCGTCCCATGCTGGGGGCGATGTGACCGCCATGTTTGAAGCCCTAACCTTGTCCGTTAATAGAATTCAGTCCGACCAGCAGCTTGCTTTGCACCCCATCTATGATCACTTTGCTAGGCAAGGTGTGATTAGACATGAGGGCCCCCACCCGTCTTTTTATACTTGGCCCGAAGGGGGGTATGGTACTACTTATGATGCAGGTGTGCAGCAGACCGGACCGGATTACTGTGGAACCGACTATGGCGTCGAGAGTTTTGGGGGGTATAGAGGTGATTTTGGAGATCACCAAGTAGAGGAGTACCAGTCCTTAGGAGCCAGCAACCCAACCGGGATCATTGCTTCTCGTGGTAGCTATTATTCTGCAGATGATACCTACTACACAGATGCTTCTGGATCCGCATCCGAGCCACCTCCTTCTGAGAGGAGAGGCCGTAGCTGGTGGCCTTTGTGATTTGATGATGAGCTCCCCTTGTTTATACTAGCTTGGGGGAGGCTAGACATTTTGTAAGAATTTTCTTTCTTTCCTTTCTTTCTTTTGCATTTTTCGTTTTATTTTAGCCCCTTTTCCCATTAGAATTTCATCCTGTTTCTCTGTTCTATGTGCTATCAGCCGTTTCTCGGTTTGTTTCTGTTATAATTGCCTGCACATTGAGGACAATGTGAAGTTTTAGCTTGGGGGAGGATTTGCATTTAGGAACTGCATTTAGGATTGCATTTAGATTTTTAGTTTTCTTTTTAGTTTATTTTCTTTTAATTTTCTTAGTTTCTTTTTAGTTTTTATTAAAAAACAAAATAAAAAAAAAATCGAAAAACTCCAAACACAAAAAGAAAAGATCATTTCCATCTTACATTTCTCATTTTATAGTTTTTATAAGCTGATGTTTCGTTATATTATGAGGAATTGTGCATTCATGGGGATGTCTTGTACACAGTAGGTAGAAAATTGTATTTGGACTTAATTAAGCTTGATCTTGACTTTGGCAAGCTACTCATATTGTAAGGTAGAGCCTCCAGTGGTCGGTACATCTGAACCCGATCCCAGTTTAGGAGTGAGTAGTTTCTCCTTATAGTCTGTGTTACATCAAAACGCATAAGTATGGTTTTTATTCCATTTTCTATAAGTATTACTGTCATGATCTACATTTTGAAGCCATTCAATCTCTTGTTCACATTTCGCAAAAACACCCTTCTTCCTAGCTACATTATAATATTGCCTACCTTTGTTGAGCTAGTAACCAACTATATGTGTAGGGGTGTTCTGTGCTTTTGCGATGTTCTCATAATGCCACCATTTGGTGTGAACTTGTCTCGGGATTGCTTATTCCCGAGTTTTGATGTGAAAAAAAAAAAAAAAAAAGCTTTGAAAAATGATGAAAAATGAAAAAGAATGAAATTGATAAGCTCAAAAAAAAAAAGAAAAAAAAGAGGAAAAAGAGGAAAAACGCTTCCATGAAAAGAAAAGAAAGAAAAATTATGGGAAGTCGTAACTTGGTTTTTCATGTTTAATAAGCCAATATGCTGCTTTTGGCTTTGACTATTGTTGATGGGAATAGGTATGAATTGGATTGAGTATCCACTGCACATTTGGTTATTACTAGCTTGACTTTAAGCTCCACATGACCAAAATCATTTGTCCACCTTCTTACCCAAATTTCCCAAGCCTCTTCTTTACTTTTCTAATGTTTCCTATATTACATTTCGATCATGATTAGTTTTACTTAATGGTTTTGGATTGTCTACCATACTAGACTGCGGGCACATTCTTATAAGTTGTAGATAGGTGAGTGTCACTTCAAATTTAAACCAATATTTCATATTTTACAAAAACTTGAGTGAAGAGTGTACCGTGAGAGTCCATTGTCAAAAACATCATGCAAGAGCTGAAAAGGTCCAAAGAATATTTTCTATGCTGCGCCGTTATGTAAATCTCAACCATGATTCGCATTTTCCTTCGCCCTTGTTGCTGCGGGCTTATGATTCATCTACTTGTAAGAGCTTACTTTTTGAGATTTGTATGATAGACTGATCATCGTTAGCTACCCTTGTCCTAGTTATGATTGTTATGTTTGCTTGAGGACAAGCAAGGGTTTAGCTTGGGGGAGTTTGATAAGTGATATTTTGTACTAATTTATCCCCCGTTTTAGCTCGATTTCCATACGATTTATGCACTTTGCTAAGTGATTAACAAGCTAATATTTCTATTCTAGTTGTTTTGCGTGTTTTGACTCGTTTTATAGGAAATGAAGCGGTTTTGCTATATTTTCCTACTTTATGGAGCAAAGGCACTAGGATACGAGTTTTCGAGGAATTGATGATAGCCAGTTCACGATTTGATTACGATTCCGCTATATCCTTCCTCAATTGGATTTATCTTGGACTTTGGCTTTGAAACTCAAAAGGAAATATCAACCCAAGCCAAAAGAAGATCAGCCCAAGCCCAATTCCGTATTGCATTGACCAAGACCAAGGCATAGGATTCCGTGCCTAAGACGAAAAGACGGAAGAATCCATCTTGCACACTTACCCGATCGGATTGCCATTTACCCGATCGGGTATTTCTGCAAGTGCACGTTACTTGGCTCTTCTTCAACCGAGCTTAAATGAGTACATTAATGCTTTGACTAGGGTATGAATTTGGACGAGGGATCAGCAGCCATGCAGCCCTATAAAAGCCAATGATCATCACACAACTTATCATCAACTTTACCATCAACTTACATACTTTCATAAACAATTTAGAGCATAATAATCTAGTAGTTTATTTCTTTCTCACAAGTTTAGAATATATTTTATTTCTTAGTGTGTCTCTACTATTTTTATAAGTTTTTGTTATTGGGTTGGATAATTGTTCTTTACTTTATTTCTTACATAATCGCATTCCAATTACGGTAATTCTCTATCCTTGATTTACTTATGCAATTTTAACCATCATGAATTATAATCTCACTAGTATCATTCTCATAATATTGTTGTTGTTAGAAAATCAATCTAAAGTTAATCTAGTTAAAACCGAAATATTAGTTAACATGTCACATTATATTTTACCTAATCATATAATCCTAAAAATTATCACTAGAATCATTATTAACATAATCACCATAATCACTTTAGTATTTATATTTCATAGTTTAATTTCATACATCTTTTTCTTGTTAATTTACTTAATCACATGATCATATAAATTAGATTAATTCTAATATTGTAAGATTAACATTTTGTAAATAAAATAAATAGAGTTGTAGTATTGAAATGATTTATGAGTTAAATAAATTAAAAGAAGAGTAGATACCATTTGAACCATCTAGTTGTCTCTTCCTTTGGTTGTGTCAAATTCTATAACTAAGTTTAGTGGCCATAAATAATTGTTTGTATTAGTCAATTTCTATCTTTATAACGAGAGTTGAGATGGGAATTAGGACTACCAATAGGGGTTTAGTGACTTAACCATATTGAACGGACGTTAGGACCCACTAAAAGGTCGGTACGAATCCGGAAGGAATATACCGCTACAAGGCCTAGACAATCATAGTAATTCTAATGTTGGTATCAATGAAACTTTTAATTAGTTTTACATGTATTTCTCTTTCACTATTTCAACTTGATTAGTTAGTTTACTTTACCGTTTTAGATAGTTTGTTTTATTGTTATCTAGATAGTTTACTTTATCGTCTTTCTATTTCCGTTCTTAGATAGTTTACTTTATTATTATTATCTAGTTTATCAGTTTAGTTAGATAGTCTTTCAATATTGTCATTTAAATATCGCCTTTAGTTAGAATTTAATTGTTGCCATTCGGATCAGAGAACTTCCCCGATCGGGTACGTGACAATCCGATCGGGTAAGTCTTCTGTTCTGAGTTTTACATTCTGCAATTTACATATTTGTCATTTACATATCGTCATTTACATACTTGTCATTTTATTTTATGTTAATAGCTTATGCATACACCTCAAATGACTCGAACTTAAATGAAAATCAATCCATAGCAATTCATAGTTAACACGTACTCCCTGAGGATCGACACCCTACTTCCCTAATTACATTCCTTATGTTGTTAGCCTAAGTGCGGGTAATTATTTTTGTATCGGGACCGCGACATAACCCGATCAATTGTCCTATAGGTGTGACCTTAAGGGATCAACTGATCACCACCGTCATACGACAGTAACGTCAAACTCTAGCAAGCCAATCGTTACCGATTAATGTTGACCAGTTGACTATAACATTCATCATCCCTTTGTATTCTTATTATCGAGATTTATATTTTGTGATCGCACTATTGTTGAGGACATTTACTCCAACAATCTCCCACTTGTCCGAGACAAGTGTGCGTCACCAATTCTCTTGTCCTATTACAATCTCCCCCTCAATGCAAGGTGTCTTGCAGGTCGTACTTGCTTTTGATCATATCAAGAGTGGTTTCCTCGATCTGAGAGTAACTGTCTGACCGGAATTATCTACCATAGATACCTTCCGAGCGTGGCCACGCATTTTCAGCTTACTCCTCCTCGAGTGGCCTTGAGATTTAAAACAACCCTGACAAGGGGTGGACAATTCCTATCGCACTATTCCCTTTTAATAGCCACAACTCATCATGACCCAAAAGATGCTCATTTGACCCCAGTTACGAAGGTCGTATAGCATAAATCAAAGTCATTCTGAAACTGTGCCACCTTAGGCGAACAGTCTTTAGTCAAAGAATTGACTCAAAAGAATACTAGTAGCTCTTGCTACGACCAGGCTACAAGAATTGCCAGAATTCTATAAGCGGTCACTTCCCGACAGAGTGTCTCATACAGTCTGCCTATGTGATCGATTGGTCATCCCTATGACCCTATGACACTTGAACTTGCCATCAATTGCACCACACTATAGTCACTTCGAGGTGTTACTTCATATAAGTGACTATGGGTCAATACAATGTTAATCCAGTTCACTTTAATGGGGTCCAATTGTCTCTACAACCCATTTGGATATAACAAAGTTACATAATTAAAAGTTAAAAATATAACTCAAATGATAAAAGTGATTATCATATATGGTTAATAAAAACACAATTTTTATTTCATATCTCGTAATCTAATACAAATTTGGCATGCGTTTAAGACCCATGGAAACAACATGTTGGTCATGCTTAGCCTGCGATAGGGGCTTGTTTAAGGGATCAGAAAAGTTATCATTTGTCCCAACCTTACATATCGCAATCTCCTTCCTTTCAATGTAATCTCTTATAACATGAAATTTTCTAAGTACATGTCTAGACTTATTACTAGACTTCGGCTCTTTAGCTTGAAAGATCGCCCCACTGTTATCACAAAAGATCGTGATAGGATCTTTGGCAGAAGGAACTACCCTTAGCCCCTCTAAAAACTGCCTTATCCAAACAGCTTCCTTAGCAGCCTCAGATGCTGCAATGTACTCAGCCTCCGTTGTAGAATCCGCAATAACTGACTCTTTGAAGCTCTTCCAGCTAACCGCACCTTCATTTATCATATAAATAAATCCACCTTGAGATTTCATATCATCCCTATCGGTTTGGAAACTTGAATCAGTGTAACCCTTAGCACATAATTCAGACTCTCCTCCAAACGCTAAGAATGTATCCTTAGTCCTTCTCAAGTACTTAAGGACATTCTTTACGGCTATCCAGTGACTCTCACCTGGATTGGCTTGATATCTACTTGTCATGCTCAAAGCATACGAGACATCAGGACGTGTGCATATCATGGCATACATGATCGATCCTACGGCAGAAGCATAGGGGATCGATTTCATGCGTTCAACCTCTTCAGGTTTGGTGGGTGATTGAGACTTGCTCAAAAGGATCCCACTACCCATAGGAACAAGACCTCTCTTAGATTTGTCCATGTTGAATCGTCGAAGAATCTTATCCATATAAGATTCCTGACTTAAAGCCAATATCCTCTTGGATCTATCTCTATAGATTCGGATACCTAATATGCGTTGTGCTTCTCCTAAATCTTTCATTTGAAAATGATTTCCCAACCACCCCTTGACAGAGGTAAGCATTGGAAAATCATTCCCAATGAGAAGTATGTCATGTACATACAATATAAGGAAGATAACATTTCTCCCACTAAATCTCATGTATAAACATGGTTCTTCGACACTTCGAGTGAAACCATTTTCTTTTATAACATGATCAAAACGATGGTTCCAACTTCTCGATGCTTGCTTAAGACCATAAATGGATCTCTTAAGCTTGCATACTTTGTTAGGATCTTTTGGATCTACAAAACCCTCGGGTTGTATCATATACACTTCCTCCTCTAAATACCCATTTAGGAAGGCGGTTTTGACATCCATTTGCCATATTTCATAGTCATGAAATGCGGCAATCGCTAACATTATCCGAATAGATCTTAGCATGGCTACAGGAGCAAAAGTTTCGTCATAGTGAAGACCATGAATTTGAGTGAAACCTTTTGCAACTAGTCTTGCCTTGTAGACATCATCATGTCCTTCTATGCCATTCTTTACTTTAAAGATCCATTTGCATTGAAGATGTCTCACATCTTCAGGCAAATCAACCAAGTCCCAAACTTGATTTTCATACATAGAATTCATTTCGGATTTCATGGCTTCTAGCCATAAATTGGAATCCGGACTAGAGATGGCAGCTTTGTAGGTCATGGGTTCATCACTTTCGAAAAGTAACAAGTCAAAATTGTTATTTTCTTCGATAATACCTATGTATCTATCGGGTTGGTGACTAACCCTTCCGGACCTCCTAGGTACAGATGGTATAACAACAGAATTGGACGACGAAGGAACATCTTCTAACGTCTCCTCTTTGGTTTGTGGCTCTTGAACTTCGTTAAGTTCAAATTTTCTCCCACTCTGGCTTTTAGAAATATGTTCCCTTTCTAAAAAGACAGCCTCACTAGACACAAACACTTTGTTTTCTTGAGGTTTGTAGAAGTAGTAACCACGAGAGTTGTTTGGATAACCTACAAAAATGTACTTTTCGGATCTTGGGGCTAGCTTACTGTCGGTCTTTACCTTAACAAAAGCATCGCATCCCCAAATTTTCATATAGGATAAATTGGGGACTTTCCTTTCCACATCTCATATGGAGTCTTTTCGGTTGCTTTGGTCGGGCTTTTATTCAATGATATTATGGCAGTTTGGATTTCAAATCCCCAAAACGAGTCTGGCAACTCGCTTTGACTCATCATAGATCGAACCATATCAAGTAGGGTTCGATTTCTCCTTTCGGCCACACCATTAAGTTGAGGTGTTCCAGGTGGAGATAGTTGTGATACAGTGCCACAATCCTTCAAGTGTGAATCAAATTCATTACTAAGATACTCACCACCACGATCGGATCGTAATGTTTTGATCTTTTTGTTCAATTGGTTTTCTACCTCATTTTGAAATTCCTTGAATTTCTCAAAAGCATCACTTTTATATTTGATTAAGTAAATATACCCATATCTACTTAAATCATCTGTGAATGTAATGAAGTAGTCATAATTACCCCTAGCAGAAATAGTCATTGGTCCACATACATCGGTATGTATAAGGCCCAATAGTTCGCTTGCTCGTGTCCCTTTACCACTAAAAGGATTACGAGTCATTTTCCCTAGGAGACAAGATTCGCATATACCAAAAGATTGAAAATTAAACGGTTTAATTATACTAGTCGATACTAGTCTTTTGATGCGATTCTCATTTATGTGACCTAATCGACAATGCCAAATGTATGACTCATTTGGATCACTTGACTTGAGTCTTTTTGATTGAATGTTATAGATATCTCTTGTTGAATTAGATGTCTCAAGAACATAAATACCATTAATAGAATTACCTTGGCCTAAGACCAAGTCATTCTTTGAAATCATACAACAATTGTTTTTTATTGCAAAAGTAAAACCTTCCATGTCTAACATGGCTACGGATATTATGTTTTTAGACAAAGAAGGTACAAAATAACAATTATTCAAGTACAATTCAAAACCACTAGCTAAAACAAGTACGTAGGTCCCCTTAGAAGTGGCGGCTACCCTAGCTCCATTTCCAAGTCGTAGATCCACATCACCCTTGCCTAGCTTCTCCACGTTTCTTAGCCCCTGTAAATGATTACAAAGGTGAGAACCACAACCGGTATCCAATACCCATGTTGAGGTGGAGGTATAATTTATATCAATAACAAAAAATTCAGAGAGAGTATTACCGAGTGGAATCACTAGTCCATCTCTAATATGCTCCAAGTAGATGGGACAATTCCTCATCCAATGGCCCATGCCATGACAATAATTGCATTCATCATTGAATTGCGGACATTTGGTAGTCTTACTACCTCTTCCGTTTCTCTTAAACTTTTTACCTTTCTTCCTCTCATTTTTGAACCATTTCATCTTAGGTGCAAGACTTTTCTTGCTAACACTCCCACTTGCCTCTTGATCTCTCCTTGCTTCCAAATACAAGGATTTCATCTTTTTGGTGAGATTGTCTTCCCAAGACTCTTTCACCAAAAGTTTTGGCAAAGGGGGTTTGGTGGAGGTAACAAAGTTGAGATTCCCGTCGGAACCTATTCCCAAATGAAGTTCTCTAGTCGTATCAAGATTATTTTGAGAGCAAATTTCATCAAATGATTTGTGATATGAAGCAATGGTGATAGGTACGGTAGAGTGAGATGTATCCATTGCGGTAAAATGAAACTACAAAAGGAGATGGAGGAAATAATTAACAATTATCGTTTTAAACTTGTAAACATTTTAAACAAGTTAAGCATTTATATAGTGACCTCTACCCAACTATCATAAAAGATTCCGAGATCCAAATTCATATCAACTTAGGCACGGTAAGCCGATTCATCCCTTATCAGCCTAATTCGGTGGATTAACTCTTTAATCAATTCTACATTAGAATTCTCGGTTGATAATATTACTTTAATATTTATCGTAAGCCCGGAACACATGCCGCTACGGTCGCGAATACTTCCGTTGAGCTCAATCCAAATTTCGAAATAATAACTTTTATTACCCCACTGACCCAACGTAACAAGTTTAGCACCCCGGTAAGCCGAGCCTACTTCCTTGCGAAATTGGGATTCATGGGTTCTACATTTGGTAAGGCTTGATCTCAATTATTTATTATGAGAGGTCATGACAATTTATTATCTATCTCGTTTAAGTGAATTAAATTGAAGAATTAATGATAATTTTAATTGACACGGTCGAATACTCGATAAATATGCATGTCATGTTATGGCGATTTGGCAATGCATGCGAACATATTAAATAAAATGCAAGCATAAAAATAAAAACTCCTAGTATTGCCTTTCCTAGAATAGAAAATCATATAATCTATTACAAGTTCGGAAACCAACTCCTTTGGTCCCTTGAACTTCATAAGCACGCCTCCCAAGGTCACCGTCTCTCTCTCGGAACTCCTTTCCGAATGGCACCGTCTTTGGGAAACTCCGGTTTTACAATTAGTTACAAAATATATAATAAAATTACAATAATTTCCTATTATACATTTGTAAAATAAAATAATACAATAAAAGTGATTCGAGATCACATTAAATTACAACCGAATCAATATTCCCTTACATTTCGGGCAATATCGATTAAAACTAAGGCCATACTAAGATAAAATTACATAATTCCAAATTACATAAACCAAAATATGACATTCATAAATTGAAAATATGACATTCATAAATAAAAATGCAGCATTATAATATGTATAAACCATGCTCATGTTAAATGCCAAATCGCCCTAATTAACGGTTTATATCAAATATAACCCGGTTTTATGGAAATGCGTGATAATAACATTTGAAAATCACCAAACAATACTTAAATCATATTTAAGTCCAAGTTAATTATCCCAACTCATTTAGGCCTCAAAAATTAGTCATCACACAATTTTTGACAATAATTCAATTTGTTGTTATATAATTGCTCATATTAGACTTTTAAAATCATATTTTAATCAAATAAATCCAAATTTAATTACAATAATTTCAAATTTTGAATTTTAAATTTTTGTACATTCTGGAACATTTCCATGAAACTCATAATGTCAAAAATCATGGTTAAAAATTTCGAATCGGTTTTTGAGAAAAGTGGTTGCGCTTTATCCGTTTTATCAAATAAAATACATAAAGCATGCAAAAATTAATCATATTAAATTTTCAACTTTAGATCTGAAATGTGGGACATTTATGCAACCAGGAACAATTTTATCTTGACATGAAATTTATTTTAGCTATATTTGCTAAATTAGTCACTATTTATGTCATTTTTACATTAAAAATCATAAATCATGCTAGACAAATCACATTAGTCTCAAAGTTTCCAGTCTAACAGGAAAACATGCATGTGACAACATACTAAAAGTTCATGGTCAGATTCAAAGCGGAAGTATTTTTAACCATTTGACCTTTATTTATTTCATTTTATCATATAAAAATAATAAATCACACGAAACAAATCCACTTCACACGACATTTTACATACAGTAAGTAAAATGCATGTGTGGTATTGTGTAAAAATTTCAAGGTCAGAAGATAAGTCTAACTATTTTAGCATTTTAAACATCATTTTACTCATTAAAATGTAATAAAAATACTAAAAATCATATTTGAGCACTATAAATTTCCATAAATCATCAAAATGACCTAAAATCATATTAGGACCAGAATATATTGACATGCAAATAACTTTGTGATTTTATCTTTTAAAACACAAATTACTAGTTTTCTTTAAGTTACCATAACTCGAAAAAACTAAAAATCGATTATGCATGCAACAACCAAGGCTCTTGATACCGCTTGTGAGTTTCTTAAACTCGATATTAGACATTTCTAATATCATTATACAATTAGTTTACCCATTAAACTAATAAATCTTATGCATGCATAACTAAAATACAAAGATAAGAAGAAACTTTTCCTTACATTGATCTTATAACAAATTTGGGCACAAAATAGGACTCCTTCCTACCTTGTTCTTGAGCTTATAAGTTGAGGATGAACTCCTAGTTTTAATAGTAGAAACTCTCCTCTTGATTGCACCCAAGACTATCCCTTAATACCAATAATAATTTTACTAGAAATATTATTAGTAACCTTAAAATGAAAATCTAATTCTAATAATATTACTACAATAGTAATGAATATGAAGATATTAGATTCTTAGAACAAAATACTCATAAACTCTTTTATGAGAAATTTTAGTGAGATAAGGAGATTTTTGCATGAATAATTTTATTGTACAAAATGAGAACTTATTCTCATAGGGTTATGGGGGGTGGGGTGCCGGCATGCATGTCTTGGGAGAGCCCCAAGCATGCTCACATTTTGTTCTTATCAAAATCTTAGGCCAAGGGCTAGGCATATAGGTATTATGATGATGTTTTTAACAATTAAAATAATCATATTTACCTTAATAATCGAGCCCAAAAACGGCACACCCACATAAAATGGACTTCATTTTATCTTTATAATTTTGTCACTTGTAATGTGGTATTTCATGTACCAAGTCACATGTCATTAGGATAAATAAATGTATATTTAACAAATTAAATATTATTTCACATTATATAACAAGACAAATAATAATTCATAATTACATATATATAAAATGGGTCACATTAAGTCCAATTGATATAATCTACAACTCTTTGTAATTATTGTGACAACCCTCGCAAATGCGGAAATAAAACATACAAACATGTGAATTATAAAGCGGAAATATGAAGTTTTTAAAACCTTTATACATGCAAGATAGAAATACGAGGAATGTCAGTAATTACAAACCAAATATAAAATACTACAAGAGACGTAGTCTCTCAAAATGTTAACCAACAACAAAGCCATTAGCAACTAGCTAATCAACGTCTAGAGGTGTTTCATCCAGGGACAACGCCCGCTAGCTCACACCCGAACCCAACATATCAAGCAAAAAGCCAACCAAGCAAGCAACCTGTTCATCCATGAAAAACATGAACGCCACAGTCAGTGGGGAGTAACTCCGGGTTCTCCCAGCCATATCACATCAAACGTACATAGAAGGAAATACCAAAGTAGAGCATGCATATATAGATATACATGTGAGATACGATAAGAATAGATAGGCAATTCCATATATAATGATAAGAGCATAAGAGTTACAAGTCCGAATCCATCATGTTATACAAAGACTCGGGGAAGACACTCTTAGGCAACCGAATACGCTCACTAGGGCTTGCATCTCACCGTTAGCGGTATAAGTTTGATAAGATTGAGACTCTACAAACAACCATGCCAAGTCATACAATGA